>JAQMCX010000433.1:0-11716 GCA_029814765.1 Acanthurus leucopareius | reverse complement strand
TGTGGTATTTAAGACTGGACGTGCTCCGGTGGTAACTTAGTTCACATTTAAAATAAATACAAATTACTTTTGTTTTGTCCAGAGAACCATCAGGCAAAACTTTAAGCTAAACTTTACGTTTAAAAGTCCCTTTCCTGTATCCATTTCTGCTTTTTAACCGTTTGTGATGTTATTTTAGCGCCACTTCCTGAAACTACGGGAGCTGGCAAGGCAAAGACCGTGAGTTAAAAAAATTAGTGCCGTTAAAAGGATTTTGAGTTAACGTGTTATTAACACGTTAACTTCGACAGCCCTAGTATAAACATTTAGCACATTGCTCTGTAACATAAATATTTTTGATTTATTAGGTTAAGAAACCCGCATCACTGCCTCAATAAAAGATCAAACTCTTTAAATAAACAACAAAGGCAAATATCATCAAACAAAAGTTATTACATTAACTTTGTTCAAAAATTTTCTCACAGTCAGCATGCGGGCAGAAGTTTGGTTCAACAAGTAACTGAGAACATGTGTTCACAGCGATATTGGTCATGTTTTGAGCGAAGTTGATAAGGTCGGACACACAACAGACATACCGGTTTGTCTCCTTGAAGCACAAACACATATTAGTTTTCCCATATTTCATCAAACTGCCTTCCTTCTGCATCAATTTCTCTCTTCTTGAACATTTTTGGGGTTATTTGTTGATATTGCTCATCAATGGTGCGAATTACTGTGACTTTGCGGGTAACAAAATCGATGTGCATTGTGGGAAATGTAGTTTATGGCCAATGTACGCTTTAAAGCAGCATAGAATTTTATTTTAAAAATGACATTACCCCTTTTTAAGCTCTCGCAGGCCTTGAGTTTGACGGATGTGTACTAGGGCATCAGTGAGTTGTGATAATTTTGAAAGAATGAATGATGTCGTCCTGCTCATAATTGTGTCCTTCTGAAGGAAAATGGACAAAATTCCTGTCTGATTGGTTGGATTTTAAATTTCGGTCAGGTTTAAAATTTCATGCAAAATGTCTTGAACTTAAACAATTTAGACACTTTCTTGATTTCGTCTTTAAAACTTTAAATCAGTTGTTTGGTGGGTTCGTTTCAAAACAGTTTTGGATTGAAAACCAGAGATTTCATCACATTTTAGTCAGATTTTTTACAAGGATCTGTTGTAAACTGTTATCCTTCAGTCTTTCACAGCTGCACAAAACAAAATTGCACCAACAAAGGATGTTCAGATTATTAAATGGTGTTCAGTTAATGTTCAGTGAACTATGAATCTACAGCAGGTCACAATGAAACAGAGCAAGGAAACCAGACTTGCTGCCGTAAGAAAGATGCATTTTACATCCCTCACACTGACATGTTTAGAATATCTGCACTGGAAACTGTAGTGTGTGTGTGTTTGGTGTGTGTGTGTGTGTGTGTGAGATGGTCATAAATACCAGAACCTACAGGTCTGCTGGGAAGTGTGAAACAGACATGAGCCAGGAAGACAGACGCCTCGTTTGTTTACAGAAGAGCAGAGAAAGAGAAGGATGAGCTGAGGAGGAAGAGAAGGAGCAAGAAGTGTATATGATGAGGTTTTAAAACAGAAGGAAAGTTAAAATAAAACGAGAAGGAAGAGCAGCGAGGACGAGTTAAAAACAGAAGGGAAGACGATGAGGAGAATGAAAGGAAACTGCTCGAAGGAGAAAATGCAGAAGACGTTTTTTTGGAAGGTTGAAACTATTTTCCACAAAGCGAGCTTCCAGGATTGCTCACCTACTCAAGTGTGTGTGTGTGTGTTTGGTGTGTGTGTGTGTGAGTGAGTGAGTGTGTGTGTGTGTTTGAGACTCCCGCCTGTGTTATTTTTGGCTCAGGTGATCTGTGAAATATTTTGTGGCTGAATTGTTGAAACTTTTAGAATAAAGTCAAAACATTTTATCATTTCCTTTTGGCTCGCTGCATTAAAATGACAAAAGAAAATGTTTTTTAGTGTTTCTTTTTTTATTTCACATGAGTTTAATTTAATTTTTAAAACAGGAACCCTTCAAGGGAAACTCAATCCTAATTAAATACAGAAACATTTTATTGACCTTTTCCTTATTTCAGGTTACAGAGTCTTAAGTTTGACATGTTATAGTGACAGATGTTCTTTCTGAAAAACACCTGGTTCACTGAAAAATGATCAAATATATTGTGCTTGGAAACTGGAAACGGTGAAAAGATGAATATTAGATGATAAAAATCACATTTCTAGAATAGTGGATTTGTGATTTTGGCCTGTTTAACCTGATCTGATTCGAACAAAGGCTTCTTTCTCTTCTGACGGAAAGGTCACATTTAAAAAGTTCCTCTCTGAATGTGCTCAAGAACAAAGCAGGAACGATCGTATGAGATGAAATGTGGTGGCTGGCAGAGAAGATGTTCAATCTCCAGAGTGTTTTCTGTGTGTGAAACCATCAGAAACCATCAGACTTGGTCACTCTTCCAGTTTCCCACGGAGTCTGACCCATTTTAACCCTGCCAGCACGTCGCTGTTTTAAACTCGTCAAACCGTCTCAGTTCGACTTGTTTAGGCAACAAAAACTTCTTGGTTTGGTTTTAGAAAGAAGTTGTTGACTTTGTGGACTGAAACTTCGGCAGTCCTGTAAGTGACCCGCCTCTCCACCTCCACCTCCGCCTCCACCTCCACCACTGCTGGGACTTTCTTGCTCTTTCATTGGGTGGAACCTCTGCTGAGAGCCTGCAGTGTTGCTAAGGATGGATTTATTGATATTTGAAAGCTGTGTGCATTACTATAAAACTCTGAAGGGTTACCACATGCTCTGAAGGGGACATCAGGGGGTCCTGCATGTGCGTTTGGAGGCAGGCCGGATTGACATGGCAGGTACTGGTGAAAGGGTCCTGGAGCTGCAGACAGATCCCCTCAGTTCTTGATGTTCTTCTGGCTCTGCTGTGAGTGGATCTGTGGCAGAGAGTCAGGAGCTGCTGCCAGACTCAGAAGATTATTGGGTTGGACCGAGTCGCTGACAGGGATTCAACATAATCATGCTGTTTCATTGTGTTGCACCTCTGGGAAAGTTGTGGGTTTAAGTGTGTGTGTGTTTGTGTGTGTGTGTGTGTGTGTGTGTGTGAGGATGAAGTGGAGGGACTCTTGCCAGATTGTGTGTCAGCGGCTGACAGCAGGATTTAAGACCAGAGCTTCCAGTAAAAAGGAGCAGCTCTGCTGGTCTGAGTTCCCATCTGGATCTCAGCGTTAAAGCTCCTCTCTTCTCCTTTTTTCCTGAAGCTCCACTCAGCAACTCAGACTTAGTTTTTTAAAGTTATTTCTGTACTTTTTTTTTATTTTTAGTCTTTTGTCTTAAAGAGAGTTTTAAAATGTGCTCTTGCTTCTTTAATTCAACAATAAACAACAACAAAACAAACATCATACTGATGATCTCGCTCCTCTGTATTTGATGAGTTTGAGGAACATTAAAGCTGCTGAAGTGGCTTTTTAAATTGTATGTTTGCACATCAGACAGCAGAAGTGTCATAAATAAACGTAGGACCCTTTTGTTAAGATCTGACTAGAAAACAGGTTTTATCCCTTTAATTTTGAATATCACTTAGCCTGGTTAAGTCCTGTAGCTTAAAAACTGTCCCTTCTTGCCTTTTTATTGGAGGTCAGAGTCAACGTGGATGTTTCAGGTGTTTTTATATGTTTCTGACATTTTGCTGCTGTATTATAGTTAAATTGGAAGCAGAAACTGAAGAAAGAGACGTCTTTAAACCTGAACAAACATCAAAAATATTAGCTAATCATCTATTTGTCTTATCAGGGAAATAAAAAAGAGAAATGTGATGGAAAAAGTAAAAACAAAATGTGTCTCCTTCAGCTGTCAGACCTGCAGATAAAAACTCTCGATCACCAGTCACAGGTGTGTTTACATTGTTTTCAGTGTTTCCCTTCGATCATGAAGGTGAATAATGTAACCAGACTTCCATCATGTGACCTCAGATGGTTCAGGAGGAAAAACCTGCTGAGATGTTTTCAGTTTGAGTTTCTCTCAGTGAAGTCAGTGAATATTATATAAGTTCAGATGTGACCTGAAGCTTCGCCGCAATCGACTTTTCACTTCCCTCTTTAGCTCTGACGCTGAACACCGAACGCTCACACACTCCTACACACACAAACACAGAGTGATGCATTCAAAGACATCTTCTCCTGATGTACATCTACAGCATTCCTCTCACATGCTCACAAACTGATGCATCCGAATGTTCCCAGGAGTTTCTTTCCTCACCTGTATCCATCTAACAACCGTCCAACAGCACGCTGACATCTGCTGCAGCAGACGGGTTGTAAACAAACCTCAGAGTCTGAGGAGGAAACAGCAGGACAAGAACTTTTCTGTTCATTGCAAACGTTCGTCAGACCTTTCAGAATGAGGAATGAATGGATGGATCGTTGCAAACATTTCATGTGTGCTCGCTGTCTCTTCTTCCTCCATGTGAAGCTCTTTGAATGATGTGGATGTTGGTCGACCTTGAGTCAGGACAGCAGCATTTGTTTGTGTACGAACAAACAAACACACAGACAGTTGCTTTGTCGCCAGAGAGGCTCATCATACAGCTGAGGTAATACAGACAGAAGCTGTCCGTAGTTGCGCTTAAAAACAGGTTGATGGAAACAAACAAAACTAGAAAAAATCACGAAATATCGCAAACTGGAGAAGCAATTGCGACAGTGTCAGACGAAAACTCAACGTATGTTTGAACTGACGAGGAAACTTCAACATTTTTTTTACGAAGTGCAAGAAACAAACATAAATTTAATATTAGACGGGAAGCGATTACCTCATCACGTTGCTCTGTCTTCTTCTTCTGTGGTTAATAACACCTGACTAGAAAATGCTGCGCCACCTGCTGCTTATTTTGATGAACTTCCTCCTAATTTTGGCTTAACAGCAGTGGATGGAAACACATATAAACGCACATTTTCTTTCACCAAATCTATAAAAAATTTGAATAAAATTTGTGACAGCCTGTATTTTGATGGAAACCCAGCTAATGATCCGACCACAAAACTTAAATTAACCAATAAAAAACCAGTTTGCTCATTTACGATTATAAGTGTCAATTTACTGTTTAAAAAATTAGCCAAACTTGCTTTCGTCTGAAGCGATAAAACAACGCAGAAAAGAGAAAAACTGGACTAAACCAGAAAGGGAGAGATCTGTTAAAATCTCTTATTAAAGCAAAAATATATGACATCAATAGTGATATGAAACTACCAGAGAATGAACAATAAAAGTTAATTCTCGGTGCTCACACCAGTGAGTCAGGATCATCTTATCAAATGCTAATGTTGCTGCGTTTCTGTGGCAAAAGTTCACTGGCTGCTGACGAGCCGCCCTCGTGCGAGCTAACAATAGATAGATGTGGTTTAATTGCGCCGCTCTGTGAATATGAGAGAGGGCAGCGACGTCACCTTGAAAGAACAGAAGTTTTCAAAAAGTCCATGTGATCGAGTTAACGAGCTGACTTTGAGTGGACGGCCTCGTTCTGCAGAAGATGTGACCCGCGGTCGGCCTTTGTCCTCAGCGGCGAGCAGAAACCGGGTCAAACAGACGTCTGAGACGCTTAAACGCAGCAGCAGAAGTCTTCCTCCACGCTTCGCTGTACATCACATCCTCCCGAAGGTCGAGTTCAGAAGCAACGAGAGGAAACTTTTACAGCAGCAGGCGAAGAAACAAGGACTTTGTCTGACAAGAAGTGCAAAGAGTTGACGTGTCCTCAAACTGCTCGACTTGTTTCCTGTTTGTGATGCTTTTGTCTTACAGCTCTGTGCTTATGCTAATCAAGCTCAGATGCTATTTACAATTATTCAGAGAAATATAAAGTACCAGGGGAGCAAAGCGATGAAATAAATAAAACTAAAAATACAAAGAGCCAACAGAGTTTTTTAGAGGAGTGTGACGCACACACACACACACACACACGGAAAAAAAGGCTGCCGTTGTGTTCAGTGTCCTCGGCTCCCCTCGAAACAGCAAGAAACAGCACACAACAGCCGTTTTATCCTCTTTGTATTCGTCTCTCTCACAGTCTGCATCTCCGTTTCTCCCAGAGTTCATTGCTCAGCAGGGGGCCACAGGTGTCCGCCCGGTGCCCCCGCATCGCTGCATGTGTGCGTCTGCGCTGAGCGAGGAAATATGGCGGCGTACGGGGGTTTCTCCGTCTGATGTTATTTTTTCTCATGCTGCGTCCCTTCCCTGCCAACACACACCTCCACCAAATCAGTCATTCACTCCCTCCCAATGAGGGGGGGGGGTGTTCAGGCTGAGCCCGGCTCACGGTGGGGGGGATGCGTGGGGGAGGAGGTGGGGGGGTTCTTTGAAAAGATGAGCGAGGAGACAAGAAGGGAGGAGAGAGAGAAGGTGGGATCCAGACGGATGTGTGGAAACACACAGAGGAGGCGCGTTCACACCTGCTCCGTTTAGTCCGGACTTTCGGACTTTTTCAGTTTGATCCGAACAAAAATAGCAGGTGTGAAACCTCCACCGGTCCATGATCCGGACCAAACAGCAGAGCCTTGGTCCGAGCAAAAGAGGTGGTCTTGATCCGTATCAAAGTGAATTTTGGTTCTTGTCCGGTGTGAAAGCAAAAGTTCGGACCTACGGACCTTCGTACCAATGACAGGAAGTTACGGCAACATTTGGTCTGAAGACTTTAATAAGGGCCCAGTAGAAAAAGCTCCTCACCAGCTTCTTTTACAGCTCAGTCATGACTGAAAGATGATTGGCTGGATGTAAAGACGATTGGTGTTTGAGGAGAAGGTGAAGGATCAGACAGCAGTCACCTGTGACTTTACATAATTTTCTATTCATATTGCTAAAATAGTTTGACTCTGGTCAAAGAATTGACTATTTATGAAAATAAGGAACAGTAAGATCAATCAGGAGATGCTCTGCAGTCTGAGGAAGCTCTCAAAGAACCAGACAAACCTTTAAAAGATAAAAATTAATAATGCATAAAAATGCCTCATTAAAGCATAAATGTATGAACAGAGACGCACAGCCGAGTCTGAATCTGAACGGCTTCATCTTCATCATCTCTCTGCTGATTATTCCAAGTCGAGATCTTCTTCTGTTCTCATCGTCTCGACTCAGCAGAGATCTTCATTCCCTTCAAACCTCATTCAGCCGTCGGCAGCAGCGATGAGACAGCGAACCCACCATGTTTTACATCTGCTCCTCTGTTCCTTTACAGCCTCTCCGTTTGTCCTCTGGCGTGTCGCCGACAAACAAAGGCACTTCTGTTGTTGCTTGTGTCTGGATGCGATCCGGCCTCCGCGATCACCGAAACACTCAACCGCACGCCGTAAATCGCACGCCGCGTAAAAAACTTCATTACAGCCTTTCCAAGTCATTGCATGGTTTTTACTGTTAATTAAAATTCCATTTACGGGAGTCTGGCAGAGAGAAAAATCTGCCGCTGCAGCAGTCTGGGACTCATAACGAACGCTTTATGAATCGTCAGTGAGATGAAAAAAAAAGGATTTTTAAAGACAGTTGGGACAGAAACGGCAGCCATTGTGAGATTTAAACGGTGTGGTTTGAGGGGTGGGCTGCTTCATACGCCGCTGGAAACAACCGGGAGCTCCATATTTCACGGTGAAGGCGAAGCTCTCGGCCTCTCTCATGCATTAACGGCACATTACGGTCGGATCAGAAGCAGGCTTGTGTGAAATCTGGAGTCACGAGGGCCAAGCGGAGATCAATGCACAGGGAATCGATTACAAAGGCCATCAGATGCATGAGCGCCTCGTGTGCCGGCTCCACCGGGAGCTCCTCTCCCATTCATGAAACCAGAACTGGACCTGAATGTCTCATTTGTGGATTACACATGTGTGCTGCCCCACATGTGAGCGCAGGTCGACTCGCATGGTCACGTTCGCCGCTGTCGTTCTGTCTTTGTCTGCACCGCCGCATGCTGTCGTTTCACGCCTCGGCTGCATCAAGACTCATGTGTTTCCAGTTAAAACGCAGACCCGCTCGCTGCCGTCTGAATGTGTGATTGTGCTGCAGTTGAATAATTAGTCTGAGATGACAGAAAAGCAATACAGCACATCCAGCAGCCGTGACGCGCGGCCATAAAGACGTGGTTTAGGTTGTGCATTAACGCCGGGCCTGTTTTAACCCTCGACTCGCCGTTTAACTGATGCAGTTTGCTTCGTGCTGCAGGAGGCGAAGCTGCAGCTGCAGGACGCGAGGAAAGACCGTGACAGTGACGACTTCTGCTGCAATTCACATCCTGTAAACTTTCACTCATTATATTATACAAAGCAGTTTACATCCCAAAACAAATAAAACGATGAACGGGTCCACAGCGTCCCCAGACTCACTCTCCTACTGCAGCGCATTGTTGTAAAAGATGACTTTGGCACACACAGATGACATTACAAGAGCTTTTAAATTGCAAACAGCAATAATGTGCTGAGTGAGTCTTGGGACTGAGCCAGGCTGTAAAGACTCGAGGCTGTAAAGACTCGAAGCTTTGAAAAGTTTCCCTCAAACAAGCAGCGAGGAAAGTCACAGAACAACAGCAGAAAAACGTAGCGATGCTTTCAAACGAGAGCAGGAAAATAAAGATGTGTGTTTAAACTGATGAAGCGGCGTTCAGCATGGAGGGTGTCAATAGCTGTTTCACTCTGGATCTGGTTTTATGTTGAACAAATACTCTGATTCTCCGAGTTTAGATACTTCTCACCTTCTCAAAAATAATGCACAAAAACATTCAGGTAATTGTTGCTTTTGCAGGTTGAAAGTATCAGCAGTGATGCATCACATGAGCCGCAGCAAATTAACGTTATTTCTGTGAATAACTCACCTGAAATGAAAAGCTGCCGTCCGGTTGATTCGCTCTCTGCATCTTCTCAGCTGAAGATCAGGTCGTCGCTTCACAACTGAGAACAAAACTGTGAGCGTTCGAGGTTCAACAAGACGACAGACGATCATCTGATGCACGACGACTCTGAACGTCCGAGTTGAACTGACAAGCATATGATGTCAGTAAATTAAGCATGTCAGCCTTAAAGCTCAGAAACAAAACCTCCAGTATTTAAAACAGGCATGTTGATATTAATGTTTGCATGTTCAGTGTAACAAAGCTTGAAAACAGTCAAAGTGAACCAGACAAGAAGCTGAGATGCTCAGAACGACTGCAGGAGGAGAAGCAACGAGTCGACTTTAACAACAAACTCTTCTGATTTCAGGATCAAATCATCTGTTTGACAAGTAAATCTGCTTTATGATGTGACAAACTCATGGTTAAGGTTGTTAAGTTTGGAGAAAAATAAGAGTTAGAGTTGAAAAAAAAGTGCAACATTGAGTCGTGATGGTGTGATGGTTTGTTGATCCTCGCCGGCGTTCATCAATAACACTCACAACCGCTGACAGCCGGTTCAGTTTCTGTGATCTGAGCACAACTGTGACACTGTGAAGGAAACGCGGTTCACATTCAGGTCAACGCCGACACACACACTCACTCACACACACACACACACACACACACACACACACACACTCACACAGACAAGTTGGGTTGTCACTCATCAGCTTACTGCAGCTGCCTGTGTAGAAACCTCTAAATATTTTATTCTGTTTCCATCAGAGTTTTTAAAAAACAGCCTCACTGGGGAGTTTCACGCTGACGGGGGGGGGGGCAGCTGGAGCCTGGAGAGTCTGATTAGAGCCACTCACTTTCACACCCCACAGGGGGCGCCCTAACGAGTGCCGGGCTGCAAACCTGGATCCTTTACATGATGGTACCACAACCTCTCAGTCATCCTCATTATCCAGGAGCCACACGCACACACACACACATGCACACACATGCACACACATGCACACACACACACACACACATGCACACACACACACACACACACACAAACGCACACATAAAGAATGCATACTGTGCAAGACGGAGGTAAAGGTTAGAAACTGACCTCGTTACCTGATGCCTATAGAAGGAGTGTGTTGATGTCACTACTGACTCCGCCCACTCCGACCACAACAAACAGCAAAACAAACACACCACAGCTGCTGTGACACAAGGAGGAAATCAAACTACTTTATGTGCGATATAAAGGCCGTTATGGACGGTTAGAGGTTTTTTTTTAATGTTGCAGAAATTTAGTTTCCTTAGAAACATACATGCTTATGTGTGTGTGTGTGTGTGTGTGTGTGTAAATATAGCCTGTGTGTGTTCGCTCCACACTAAAGAGGCAACGTTACCACAATGTCTGAAGCACCTCGACCTCTTTTTCACTGCAGATATTTAAGTCCAGGTGTGTTTAATGATATTATATAATAGAATCGATTCTGTGATCCGCTGAGTCATCTGAATGAAATGCAGCTGTTCGTCACAGCAAACCACAACACCGGCTGTTTATGTATCAATACTCACATAATTTACACATTTGGCATCATTAGATGTAGATGTGAGAGTTTATAGTTGTAGTTTTCCTGTTAACACAAATGCACATGGTCTTAAATTCTTATTTTTTATGATCTATTTCATCTGAATTCATCAGTTTGATCAAAATCACACACTCACCGCGACGTTCTGCTCGTTTGTAAGCAGCTTTGTAACATGACTCGGCGTTTATAATGAATTTGAAGCAGAAAACAATCAGCGTGGTTCGTTCACACAGCCCCCCCGAACATATCGATAAATCACTTCTCCTCTAATTTGCTGTCAAGATAATAAAACATAAATTCTGCAGGAAGCAGTTTGTCGACTGTTTGCAACAAATCTTGTCTCACTGCAGAAACGTGTCCTTGTCGAGAAAAGACACATTTGCATCCACTCATCATGTCTGTGTTCGACGTGTGTGTGTGTGTGTGTGTGTGTTTAAGTGTTTAACTTTCATTGATAGAAAGGAGCCGTTTGGTTTTTGCCGAGTCAAAACGCCGGCTGTGATAAAAGTCCACGATACAGTGAGAGAAGCAAACAAAGTGAGGAAACAAGGAAGGAGCCTTGGAGATTAAAGCAACAGGTGACCCACAGAGCTGTCAATCATCACAGCTCCGGTCCTGACAGGAAGTTTAATCAGCCAATCCGCTGTGAGACTGTATCTGATGTTTTTCAACTGAGTCACTGCTGGAAAAATGAAGGTGCAGCGGCTTAATTTAAACAAAAACAAAAACTCTACGTCTCATTTTTAAAAGCAGAACAAACATCTTCATCCATAAAAATGCATTTATTTTTCTAAGTTTCCAGCTGCTGAAATCCTTCTTTAGAATTTCTGCAAGGTCACACAAACACACACACACACACACACACACACACATCCTCGTGCAGCTTTAAACTGATTTATCCAGAGAAAAAACAGAGAATGAGGAACAAAATAAACTCTGAAGCTCAGATGATTTATTGATGATGAATCGCTGCGTGAGGCGCCCACACACACACACACACACACACACACCTTTAACTCCGGGTGACACAGATGTGGGAGACGGGATATTAATGTGTGTCTGTGTGCCTTCATGTGTGTTCATGTGTGTGTGTGTGTGTGTGTGTGTGTGTCATGTCAGCTCAGCCCAGCACCTTCTCCGTCTCCTCGGGGGGTTTGACTTTGGCTGCTCCTAATTTCAGACTTCAGCTGTCAAACTCAAACACACACACACACACACACACACACACACACACAGACACACACACACACACACACACACACACACACACACACACA
>JAQMCX010000432.1:0-11719 GCA_029814765.1 Acanthurus leucopareius | reverse complement strand
CCCCCCCCCCCCCCCCCCCCCCCCCCCCCCCCCCCCCCCCCCCCCCCCCCCCCCCCCCCCCCCCCCCCCCCGCCTCCGGTCGCTCACCGTGCAAAGCTTCATCCTCCAGTTAAAAATCATATCAGTTGTTTGAAGCATTTTGTTACAAAAGTGACTCGTGATCTGTGTTTTTTTTTGTATTTTTAGCAGCACAGAAGCCGTTTAATTACCACAGAAACACCACAGGAACAAGCCGTGCGTCTCTGCGGTCCTCCTGCCGTGACTAAGCGTCGCTGCTAATCACTTTGATCATGAAGGTGACACTATAAAGACAAAAACCAGGCTGCAATTTAGAAATAGAAGCGTGTGTTTGCAGACTTGTGTTTCAGAGCAGACTGAACTGAGAGCAGAGGAGGACGCAGTCAGAGCACGAAGATCTCTGCAGGAGGTGCAGTCATGTTCTGACCATCAGCAGGTCTTTGTGGGGTTCGTCCCTCCTCCCTCTGGAGCAAAAGCAAAGAGATGAAATTTCCTTTTGTTTCATGTGCAATCAACATAATTAACTTGCTCTGTTCTCGAATGCACCGTTTCTGTGGCACAACGACTGTTAATGACTTGGAAAACAACCAGGATCGCTTCCTTTTTATCGGCATTTCCAGATTTCAGTGTTTCTTCTAATAAATGACTGAGATCCCGCCTTTTATCGACACCTTCAAATGACTTTTAATGATACTTTTATTTCTAATGTCGATCAGGTTTTGCTGCTAATTAAGTTTGGTTGTGTGTTGCTGTGATGCTCAGTCTGCCTGTTTACCGTGTTTTTATATTTTGTATCACCGACTGCAGATCAAATTTCTCCTTGAGGGAGCTGAACTGAACTGAACTGAACTGAACTGAACAAGAATAAAAGTCACAATTACAAACCCTGTTGCTTCTTTAGCAGCATGATTAGCACCAGTGCAGTGTGTAACACATGACCATTCATGCACCGTGGACATGCACAGGTAAACAGGAAGCAGAGGTTTGTTGCTTAGTTGCAAGAAAAGTATTTGCAAATCCTTAATGTTTTCTTCAACATTGAAAAAGCCCAGGTGCTGCAGACATCAGGCTCAACACGGAGAAAGTTATGCAGAACTCGGTTATGTGGATCAAGCCAACGTGTCGGTGAGTGAAGAGCCGCCGTCTGATGCAACATGAACTTCACCACTCAGCCAATCTGAGCCCCTGATTGGCTCCAGCTCCCTGCAACTTATATGCAAAGGATAAGCAATTATAGATAATGTATGTATGGAAGGATGGATGGAGGGATGATGGATGGAGGGATGGATGATGGATGGATAAACACAGGGAAAAAATGAAGAGAGAAGAAGAAAAAAGGAGGAAGTGAATGCAGGGAGGAAGACACGGATTAATTGTAGAAGTTAGCCGTGGTTGCTGTTGTGGAAAAGGACAAACTGTGTGTGTGTGTGTGTGTGTGTGTGTGTGTGTGTGTGTGTGTATGCTCACTGACAGAGTGAAAAAGTGTGTGTGTGTGTTAAAAAGAGAGAGAGATAATGAAGCGTAGAACTGCAGAGAGACGAAAAATAGCACCATGCTGTGTTTTTTTTTCATGTTGTTTTATTTTTTTTTCGCCTCCCCTCCTTTTCTCTTGAAGTACCAGCTGAGAGTTTTGAAGGTTTGATGTGGGAGGAGGTGGTGGTGCGGGGGGGGTGCACGGAGAGAGAGAGAGAGAGAGAGAGAGAGAGAGAGAGAGAGAGAGACGAGGGGGAGAAGTAAATGTGCTGCCTCTCCCTTCCTCCCTCTCCTCCCTTTTCCCTCAGTGTCTCACTTCTCTCTTCGCTTCGTTCATTGGATTTTTCGTGAGCTGAAGGGGGAGGAAGAAAAGAGAGGGAGAGAGAGAGAGAGAGAGAGAGAGAGAGGGAAGGAAAAAGAAGACAAATATAAAATACAGAGGTGTCTGTGGGACTAAACCTGAGCAATCAAGTGCTGCGTTACAAAAGGAGGAGAAAAGATTGGAGGTGAGGAAGAAGAAGACCAGACCGGAGAGAAGAAGAAGAAGACAAGAGAAAGGGGGAGGAGAAAGAGGAGGGATTCTGGGAAGACAAGAGAGGCACTGCACTGAGAGGACGAGAGGAGAGAGGGAGGCAAGAAACAAGTGAGTGTGGAGTGGTGAAAGTTGTCAGCGTTCGTAAAAAAGAAGAAGAGGAAAAGAAAAGAAAAGAGGGCGAAGAAGAGACAAAGTGAAACAAAAGAGAGGAGAAGTGGAATAAAAGAGGGAATAAAAGAGGTCTGTTATTCGATATTACGTGAGCTTTTATTAAGTCGTCCGTCCGTCATCGAGATCGAGGATGGACAAAGTGGAGCGAGTGATGAAGATGGTGAAGAGGATGTCGCCGAGGAAGAAGAGGAGAGAAGGAGGAGGAGGACGAGGGGAGCTGGAGAGCCCGGACACTCTGTGTGACGAACTCTGTCGTTTCAGCCTCTGCATCAGCGGTGAGAGTGTGTGTGTGTGTTTGAGTGTGTGTGTGTGTCAGAAAGTCTGTGTTTTCACAGGCTTTTTGTTCTTTTTGCTGCTTTGTTTCGTTGGGACTTGAACACAGAACAGTGTGTGTGTGTGTGTGTGTGTGTGTGTGTCTTTGTTTCGTCGGGACTTGAGCACAGAACTGTGTGTGTGTGTGTGTGTGTGTGTGTGTGTGTGTCTTTGTTTCGTTGGGACTTGAACACAGAACAGTGTGTGAGTGTGTGTGTGTGTGTGTGTGTGTCTTTGTTTCTTGGGGACTTGAACACAGAACAGTGTGTGAGTGTGTGTGTGTGTGTGTGTGTGTGTGTGTGTGTTGGCTCTGCGTCTCTCAGGGATTCAGGTGTTTTTGTGTTTTTGAATCCAGTCTTCAGCTTCATATTTAGTTTCTCTGCTGTTATGTTTCAGTCTGTGTTGTTTTTTTTATGATAATCGAATGAAAAAACTCAAAGCAGCTTTGTGTTTTTCATCAAACTGACCTTCTCAGCATCAGTGACTCACCCTTTAATAAAAGCATCTGTCTCATTAGCACGACTCTTGTTCACAGCAGCAGAGCGGCTCTGAGAGTCAGAGGGAGGAAGGTTTGGACTCCATCATGTTTGACTTCTTGTCTTCTGCAACAGTTTGTGTTGGTTTGGTTTAACCGCGGCTGTGCCGAACACTCTGAAACTTCCTGCTTTGTTCATCACACTGACATTTAAATTGAACATCAGGATTTGATGGTGCAGACTCTCATGCAGACGGCAGGACTGTGAGTTTTGTTGCTGAGGACGATCACAACCATGAGAGACTCTTGAGGAACAAACGCTGGAGTTGCAGATGATTCTTGCTGATTCTGGTTGTGTTGATGTTTTAAAACTTCTCTGTGGCTGTTTTCGGTGAGAACGACCACGACTTGGTGACTGGCTGCACTGTGAGTCGAATAGTTTACAATCAACTGCAACAGCTTTGCTTTAAGTCGAGACTCTGGTTTGGTTTGTTGTCACAGTTTTCAACCAACTGAGCAAAGATGCCACATCGATCGTGTCGTGTTCCACTTTATCTTCATATAAATGGTGTGAAAAAATGTCCAAACTAGGCTTTTTTTATTATTTACCCAACTTGTGTGTTGGTGTGTGTCACAGTGTTGGTGTCAGATCTCTTCTCTCTGTGATAAAAAAGGATGATGTGACATTTTTCACGCTGACAGGATATTTAAAGCTCGTCCACTGCTGCACCACACACACACACACACATAAGTATTGGACTTCCTTCTGTTCTGGCCTGAAACACTCTTTCATAAAAGTGTTACATAAAAAGCTGGAGGAAACCGGCTCTGCTGAGATGTCATTTTTTTCCCCACAATGACGGCGAACGTTCGGTTTCCTGTGACATCGTCTCCTCGTCTGCTGCTCGTGTTCGCTGCGTCGCCGCTCTGCTGGTTAATTAGCCGGTGCTGCCGTTTAATCAGCAGAGCTGCTTCATGTGTTGATGGTATAATTTGTAAGGTTCCTCATGTTCTTCAAAGACTTTTGGAAAGTGTTTTGTAGAGTACGGTTTCTCTTCTTTTTTCTTTTTTTTCTTTTTTTTTGCAAGGTTATTTTTTAACTCGCTTTGATCGTACGAGCGGCTCAGTGAGGAGAGAGAGAGAGCGAGCGAGGCAGGAGAGAGAGAGAGGAAAGGGAGTGTGCTGTAGCTTAATGTTCATGTGTGGGAGAGGTGAAGTGTGGGTGTGCCTACGCCCCCTCCACCCCTCCACCCCATATATCCTTTCATCAAACAATTTTTCAAATCACTCAGCAGAAACTGCAGCAGCCAGACATCAAACGGCATCAAACAAGCGTCGGAGAATCAAACATCACACCGCGGGCGGAGAAAGGTCACTTTGTAAAGACTGAGACACGAACACACACACAAAAAAAAAAAAATCCAACCATCATCCCTCCGCTCCGACACAATAGTGTTTTTCCCTCCCTTGACAAATGACATGTACCGGACGATTTTAATCACGAGGATCAGACGTGTTTCGTTTTCCTCGTATGAATCCACAAGAGTTAAACCAGTTCACTCCTGCAGCAGCGAAGCCAACCACCTCACCAGTTATCTTACCTCCAATATGATGAAGATGATGATGAGCGTCCCTGAAACAAAGATACAAACTGATAAATCCACCTTAAGAGGCACCTGGCTGGTTTACTGGCTGTTTTCTGTAGTAGCATGACTTTAATTGAGTCCTAATTGGTTCATTTGATGTCGCTCTGCTCTCAGACATGTTCACTTCGCTTTGATCTGCATGAACATTGTGTGTTTTTCATACCAGTAATTGAGCATCTAAGTGCAGCATCTCAGATGTTTCTCCTCTGAAACCTCTCATGTAGACATTCAACAAGAAGAAACCACTCAAACAAACTCAGACAAGCTTACAAACTCACCCGAAACTCACCGAAAAAGACAAACAGCAGCTAAAGTTAAAACAGGTAAAGATGAGACGGCAGGGACTTCAGCTAACAACCAGCTGTCCTGTGATTGGCCCTCAGCTACTCACCAGTTTTTCATGAAAACTGTGTTTGTCTCCTCAAAGCTTCCTGAACCGACCGCAGAAACAAATCACACCGGCAGCCTGGAGAGTGTGTGATTGAAAAATATCTGTCTGAGACCAATCAATCAGCCAATCAAATCCACCTTTGACAGAGGAGCTTTCTTGTTACCTGCAGGTGTGACGACTCTCCATCTGCACTCGTGAACTCACTGCAGCAGCTGGTTGATGGAGATGGACACAAACTGCAGCACTTCATGACTATGAGCAGTGGACGTGTGTGTGTTTGTGTGTGTGTGTGTGTGTGTGTGTGTGTGTGTGTGTATAAGTGTTGAGTGTGTGCTCGGTGGGAGATGAAGATGGGAGCTGCTGGCTGAAGTGATTGAAAAGCTGCAGAATAAGAGTGAAACCTTCGGACCTGAGTGAGCCGTCATGTGTGTTAGAACCGGATTTTCTCTTCAGCACTAAAGAATATTTGTTAACCTCCAAACCTGCTTCCTGTGCTGGATTTAAATGAGCATTGTGTGTGTGTCCTGCAGCCATATTTGAGTTAACTCCAGGTGAATTACCTCCGTACGATCCGTCGTCTCAGCCACTGATGGTGTTCAACCCTCTCACACTCTGTTAGCGCACATGAAACCTAAACACACCCCGAAGCTGCTGAGCCTCTGCGTTATTTCCATGAGAGCCAATTTTCATCTCAAATCTGCATCACATTATTGTGTCTCACACACACACACACACACACACTCACACACACACACACACACACACACTGAAATGCTCAGTTCAGCAGTGAAACTCCAGCTGAAATGCAGCAGCAGCCTTCATTTATACAAACCGAATGTGTGTGTGTGTGTGTGTGTGTGTGTGTGTGTGTGTGTGTGTGTGTGTGTGTGTGTGTGTGTGTTTGTGGTGTGAAACTTCCCTCCATCAGCCTGAAGCCAAATCCTGCTCCAACAGTCAAACCTCCACCTTTTCTCTGCAGCTGTAGATAAACAAACCCCACGGGACGTTTGGGATTTCAGGCATGTTCAGGGTTTAACGGGGAGGCGTTCACTGACACTCTGTGACCTTTTCAGTTTAACCTTTCAGAGATCTCACTAAATATCACAATATGAGAGCTCACATTTTTATTTCCCTAAGTTTTGCATTTAGACTCAATGTGTTTTTTAGTTATAACATTTTTGACTTAAACATAACTTAACGATACGATGGCACCGTCTCCTCCACCGTAAGAGCAAAAATTACTTGGAAAACTCAGCATATTCAGAGTTATTGTGAACATGTTTGAATATTTGGAGCGTTTTGTGTGAACTTAAAATGCAAACAGTCACTTCCTGATTTACCTTTAACATTCAAATTTAAAATAAAGGATTTTTTTATTTGCTGTATATAACAGCTAACCTTAAACAAAGAGATATCTGCTGACAGAGCAACATCTTTCTGCTTGTTTGAGGAGAAAACGAAACGTAGCATTTATAGCAAACCTCACTGTTGTGTAAAAATGATCTCTGGTTTAAAAAGAAACACCACCTCACCAATACTGACACAATGTAGCTTCACTGTTTGCATCAATTCCTCACAACATCAAAGTTCAGGACGCTACACTGATAAGAATCGAGGCTAATCTATAGTTATACAAATAGAAACCTGAGTCCAATATATTTAATATTTAGTTTTATCAGGTTTAAGATTAAATGTCTTCTGCCAGTTCTCCCATCAGGCATCACAGCATCACCTCCTACTTAACAGTTTGTGGTGTTTCACATCTTTTATTGAGGCTCCCTGCTGTGATTCGTCTCCAATCCAAAATAAAAATACAATAAAATAAAAAGGTGTGATTGAAAAGAAGCAGCATGAGCCAACTTACGAGGATAATAGTAGTCATTATTGAACACAAAACAAAAGGCTATAAATATTTGGCCGTGGCTGATGTGTTTTTGCTGCTCTAACAGCCTCATTGGCAGCAAACGACCGTTTTATTCCAACATCTTATCATTTGCTCAAAAAAATAATGGATATGTGAGGTGAGTGCAGGCTGACTGTGCTGGTGTTTCCACTGTGCAGTTGGATTTAGTTCCTTATCTTGTTTACAACCGCTGAAGTGGGTGATAGACCTGAAAAAAAAAAAAAAAAAAGGGTGGGTGCACTTCAAAAGCACCGCATGGAGCCGCAGATGAAAAAAAATCACCCTGTTGAAAGCTGCTCACAAAGGTTGAAGAGGATGAGCAGCGTCTGCGGCGAGCTAAACGGCTCCACCGGATTCAAACGTGAAAAGGAGATGAGAGATAATTGAACGTGTGAGAATAAAAAAGAGAAACATCAGAGCTAAAGGACAGAAGCAAACAGGGCAGCTAATGAAATGTGACACCACAAATCCGTCTCTGGTGCATTATGTTAATGTTAATAATCACCACGGTGCACCACCTTAATATGAACACCACCCGCTTCTTCATGCAGCCTCACTGAGTCTGGTCTGACTGAGCAGCTAAAATGCTGCAGAACAAGTGAGTTTGCTGACTTTTCTGAACCTCCACCGTCGTCGTTGCAGCGCTGAGGTCGGGACTTGAACCCGTCACAAGGTCCTAAAATCACATCTGACATTCCTTTGTGTTCAAGCGTCCACACAGGAGTTTACAACAAGCACAGTTCATTTATTATCACTTTACAACGCAGGGTGAAACAAAATGTACTTTATAGTCTCTTAACGCCAGAGACGAATGTTAAGACAGTAAATTTTGTTAGAAATCAACGAGTTCCTTAAAAACAAAACTTTCTTTGTAAACTTCTGAGTGCAGAAAATGTCTATAAACTCTGAGGAAATGAGCTCAAACAGCCAGTCGTCCTCACAGAACAGACACACTGGCATGTAAATCAACACAGCGCCCTCCACAGGACGTGCATGGACTTGCATTTTGCTCGTGCGAAGATGCAACCAGAAGCCTCAAGCTTCAAGTCTGTAATTCTTTAAGGTCCACCTCCAAAAAGAGAGAGACAGACTCCTTGAAGGAGTGATGTCGCAGGTCCGTCCTCCCAGCAGCTGTCAGACTTTACAACCAGCACTGCTCCCAGTTAACCTCACCCCCCGCAAACCCGGACAATTAAACACACTGCACTTTAATGCCCAATACTCTATAATATTACTATGAGTAGTATTTCATGTGTAGTAATAATAATTTACGTGCAATTTCATCCATGCAATTGAATACTAACACTTCATACAGTCACCTTTGTAAATATTTTACAATTTCTCATCTTATTTTGTTCTTATTATTTATTGTTCTTTATTCTTATTGCTGCTTTTTTTACATTCTGTCTTTTTCTGTCCACTTGCTGCTGCAACAATGCAAATCTCCCCACTGTGGGACTAATAAAGGAAGATCTGATCTGATCTTAAAAGTCGATAGATGGAGTCAGGAGTTGAGGAAACCCTGTTTGGACTCTCAGACTGTCAGTCAGGTCACTGCGGCGTCACTGCGGCCGTGTCACTGCTCTCAGTGACAGCGATGTTCGGAGGAAGACGGGTGGCAGACTGTAATCATCCTCGTCTCCTTCCGCCCGGTGAGTCTCCTGCTGACAGAGCTGTCAGCCGCCCGGCAGGAGGAACTCTGCGTGGTTCCTCCACACTTTAATAACTGATCTATGACCAGGACACACTCCTTTTTATTTCCTGTCCACAGGAGACTGTTTGGAAATCTGACGTTTGCACCTCACAGACCGCGAACAGCGACGTTTGACGTGGCTCTCAAGAGCAAAAACATGAGGCTGATGCAGGATGACGAACCTGATAAGAGTCGGGTGGCGGCTCTGCAGGTGGATGTGCAGGGCTTGAGACAACGTTACTCTCATTTTTGTAGATAAAATTATAAAAAGAAGAGACATTGGCAATATTTTCATATTCACCAAAGGGAAAAAAAAATCTCCAGATGTAAAATAGCAAGAACTAAAATCTACAAACCAAATACTTCTTCAGCTTCATCACAGTCACACATGTTTGTCAGAGAATCTCTCTGAAATAAAACTCCTCACGAGCTGAAAGCTTCATTTTCATTCATTTTTCATTCAGCCTTCTGGAAAACTTGATCAATTTTTTACATGAATAATATCAAGCAGTTTTCCCCTCAGGTTTGACAAGAATATAACTTTACTGCAAGTGGTCGGCTAATGTGTAAAAAGAAGATGAAAGTTTAGTTTTAGTGCACTTGAATATGAAGATTTTCGTTTCAAAAACACTTTAAATTCACTGGAGGGAAAAAAAAACTGACACCTGATTTTGAGAAACTACAGCTGAGAGAAACGATGCCTTTATATTCTGCACGGAGACACTGATTCCACTTTTTGTTCAAATGCATATCTGTTTTCCATTGTGCATGAAGTTATGCACAATACACACACACACAAACTGGTATGAGGTGCAAAGGGAGGAAGTCACAGGTATAAATAATGCAGAGTGATGAAGTGATGAAGTGTTTTAAAACAGACACAAACTGAAAGGAACCAAATAAAACACATAAGCACTGATGTTCTCCAAAAAAGAGTTGAAAATGAGTTCAGTTATAATGAATAAGTTGCTACTGAAACCACAGACAGCTGCTTTTCTTTTCATAGATATTAGAATATGTACAATGAAAATACAATGAAAACTCTTCAGAATTTATTTTAAAAAACAGAAAATTCATCTGCACAGACACTTGAGTCTGTGTTATCGAGGTCAGAGCTTCTGCACGGCACAAACAAGCTTCCTGGAACTGGAAATTTCACAATATTGAGAATTAATTTGTCAATTTCAAACCTATTTATTCCATTTTTACCAGAACAGTTCGACAGCAGTAATCCTTAAATGTGAGATCTTCATTTTGTAGACCTCAGCTCGCATCACTGTGCTTCACATGCTGCATCATCACTCTTACACATATTTTATTGCATTTATTTTAGAGGCTAATTTTTGCAGCAGAAGTGACCCACTTTTTGCTGCAGGGATCAACAACACGCACATCTTCTTACTTATTTCATTCGCTGCGTCTGAAAGAAGATTTATTTTCGTGAGAAAACAGCAAAGTTTGTGAATCAGAACGACAGGACTCACGATGAGTGATGACAGCGGTTATAAAGAGACAAACGACTTGATTATTTCTTTGTTTAATTTAATGCTTCAACCCTGTTTGTTACTATAATACACACTGCAGGCGCTCATAATTCATTGAATATATCGATAGTTGTGTGGATTTTATTTTTCAATATGTTATTTACATGTGTAAGTTATTAACTCACATTTTGGCTGCAATCTGCTTTATATCTTTATATTTTGTGGCTGTAAAACTTGACTCAACACACTGTAACCAAACCAACCTCTTAAATTCAAACCTCCTCAGTCTGCAACATGTGAACAGCACGTAGCCGAGCCTGATACCTGATTTAATCTTATCTAATGTCACCAAACATAACCTGCTGTTTTTAAACCAACAATATGTGACAGTCTCACTCGAAAAAGTGTGTATTTAATGCAGCAAATTCATAAAAACAATACGGCTAGAATGTACGTACTGTTAAATCTTGTGCTTTTTTGTAGAAAAAATAGCAGAAAAGTTTTTTTGTTTCGTGCCACAGATGTGCCAGCACTGCACTGCACTGCACTGCACTGCACTGCACTGCCTGCTCCACTGCTCCAAAGTGTTCATATGCAGGAATGAAATCACCAAACAGGTCAATGCATAAAGCAAATGATTTCCCTCCTGCAGATATGAGTGAGTTTGCTCTTCAGGTGCTGAACTGCAGGTTGAACTCACACTGAGAACTGTGGTGATTTCACTCTGGAACAACAAACCTTCCCATGAAGTCACTGACTTTTTTGTCTATGTGGGTTAAAAAAATCAAGATGAAAATGTCTAACTGGTGTTGTATTTTAGAAGCAAACTAACATCATCTAAAGCAAAAAAAAAAAACAATGTGACTGATGCTTATTATTAAGTGATGAAAATAAGTTTTTAAGTTAAGCAAACTACTTAAGCAACTAAATTTAATAGAAATGCAATCCAAAACGGTGTAAAATCTAGATTTCGTTCTCACTTTTGTGTGAACAATTTAAAAAGGATTCTTGTTTCAGGACAGAAAAGTCGTCGTTTATGTTCATCCAGCTGAGTTGGCCTGTGTTGTGTTCAATTAGCTTGTGTTGTCTCTTTGTCTGTGATTATATGACTGTTTAGGTGAGTTTATTTGCTGAATCTGCTGGTGTATCTTGTCCTGCCTCCACCTCCTGCACCTTCTAAATTTTCATAACCGCCTACCCGAACCAGGGTCTGTATACCCACCCTGCTTTCACTGGTGCAGTTGGTGAGAAGCTGGTGTAGTTGATGATAGTGTTGTTTGTGGCAGCAGAGGCAAAGTAAAGGAGATAATTGTCTTTGTGTGAGGAGCAGTGATGGCTGGCATTAGGGGAGTGACTCTGGGACGCCGGTGATCACTGTCGAGCCTCCTGAAGGCGTCGTGGGACCAACTGGATGAAACACTGGTGAAAGGAGGTTCCCACCTGATGACTCCCTTGTTTATCGCCGGGGTTACGTTCTAAAAATAACTTGCAATAGGCGAAATCCATGAAGTAGTCAGCTTTATTTTTTACAGTTATTATAAATGTTTTAAGGCTGTAAAACCCCTCACCACACACTTTATACACTTTTCTCAGACAGGCATTAACATTTTCTCACATT
>JAQMCX010000431.1:0-11719 GCA_029814765.1 Acanthurus leucopareius | reverse complement strand
TGTATATACTGCACAATCTGCCTGTAAGCATCCTCTTGCACAAGAATTTCCTTCGGGATGAATAAAGTTTTTCTTATTCTTATTCTTATTTTTCTTCCACTTAGTGCAATTGAAGGAAGAGTGCAATTTACTGAAAGTTTGGCCATACATGCAGTCACATCAAGCCTAGTCTGACATGCCAATGAACTCATCATTTCCCCTATGACACCTGACACCCAAATAAGGGTAAAACGGGAGTTCATGGCTAAGTAT
The DNA here is from genome assembly GCA_029814765.1 of Acanthurus leucopareius. NCBI lineage: Eukaryota > Metazoa > Chordata > Actinopteri > Acanthuriformes > Acanthuridae > Acanthurus > Acanthurus leucopareius. The sequence goes on along the minus strand of JAQMCX010000431.1, from coordinate 11,467 downwards.
TTTTATTTTTTTATTTGAGTGCAAGTATTTCATTTTGAAAATATTACTCAATTACAAATCAACATATTGGTTTTAGAAAAATAAGAAAAAGAAAAAATACAATTTAAAAAAAAATAAAGTTACTACTTTTACAAAGCTAAAATCTTCTTCCCTCTCTGGTTACAGGACCATAACAGCCCCCACAACTGTGCCAGACAGCGAAGGATCTACGAGATGCCAGTGGAGCCGTGGATGGCATGCTGCATTGAGTACTGAGGACTGAGGAGGAGGAGGATAAGGAGAAGAAGAAAAAGGAGGAGAGGGAAGAGGAGGAGTAGGAGAAAGATGAGGATGAAGAGGAGATGGAGCAGGAGGAGATGGAGAAGGAAACAGCAAAGCGGCGGGTGCAGTGGGGGATGCTGGAGCACGTTTGTGCTTGAAACCATCAGTGAGTCTCTCCAGACTGGCTGCGATGCATCCAAGCGGTCAAAGCTGTGCTGAAATCTGGCCCAGGTGAGGGTTCAGCCACTGGACGTTCCACGGCAGGCCGCCTAGTTCCGCCTGCTGCATGCTGAACCCAGCTTTCTGAAGCTTGAGGAAAGCTTGAGCTTGCTGTCTGTTTGCGGCGATCTTTTGTTCATCCCGTCTTCTGATATCATTATTTTCTTTTTCTGATATTTTCTGTTTCTGATATCATTATTTTCATTTTCTACATTGTGCAGCTGTTCTGGTGCTGCAAGAACATGAGGTAATGATAGTTGCTATCTCAGACCACGTTTTTCTAGCATCAGCTGACTTTGGTGGAACCCTGCCATCTCCATATAAAACGTACTCTCAGACTTTGACCTCCCAAACACAGAGATCTTTCTCTTCACTAGTGAATTGCCTTTCTTCGTTCGAACCTGGTAGTTCAGCCCTCTGCACTGGTTGTAAAATTTGATTGCATTTTTGGCCAAAGAAACACAGATGGATTGATGAGTTGATTGTACACAGCTGATGGGACTATCCCGTGCAGCACAGGGGGCAGAGCAGGATACCCCTGCTGTTCCTGGAACAAGAAAAAGGTAGATTTGGACACTCTCTGAATAAATTAATACCTCTACGTGCTTTGTGCTTGCACTGGGCGCAAGTGTAACATAGGGTCCCATGTGTTCTGTGCAGAGAACATGAAGGATGTACTTTTGATACACTTTTTTGTAAGTTAAAGAATACTGGCTACAGAGATTATGGACTTATTACCAAATATGTGGTTCATATTATTTAAAAGGAAATGTTTTTTTGTCTCTTGTGTTTTGGGGTTTTTTTTATTTTTTATTTTTTTTATTTTTCTATAGCAGCCCTCTACAGCAATGTTATAGTGAAAAAGAGCTGCTTCTGGTTTGCAAGATTAAAAAATGAGTTGATGAAATACTGTCATACTGGAACATCTATTTACGAAGTTTTACAAAGCTTTAGTTCAACTAAGGGGACGATTTGTTGAACCGAGAGAACAGTTAAATTTTTTCTTCTTTACCTGATACTAGAGGAGCTCTGTAGTTTTCTGCTTTTTGCAAGGCTGTTTTCCTCTCTTTCACCACATCTTAACTCCTGCTCATTCTCTCAAAGTTGGCGTGGTCCAACAGCACAAACCTTTTCATCCCTGCAAAAAAGTGAAAAAAACTTTCCTTGCAATGTGGGTGTTTTGACTACTCCCTGAACAGTTGGCAAATATACCTTTATCATATATTGTAGACTGCAAAGTATCCTCTCCAGAAAAATCACCGAAGGCTGTCTGAAGGTTTATACAAATCAAATACAAGTATTGTATAGTGTAAAGTGAGAAATGTGTGATCACTTTTAGAGGTACAACTACTTCTATTTTGTTAGGTGCCAAACACACACACGCATGCACGCACACACGCACACATGCACACACACACACACAAGTATGACCACAAAAAGAGGAATAAAGCTCTTAAAAGTAATCATTTAAACAACTCAAAATAATGAACATTCCCAGGCCTGTTGTATTTCTTCTGAACAGGGATATCTATAAAAGGACGTGGTAAAGTTTTTGATGAAAATTGCTATTTTGTAAGCCTTTTATTTAAAACACTTAAAATGGATTTCATTCAGGGCTGAAGCAGAAAGTTGTCTGCGTGTGCATTAAGAAAGAGCATGACATGAATTTTAAATGCAGTATGCATTCACAGTCAGTTGAACAACATCAAAAACATGAATTTTCCTTGGTTCGTGTATATTGACATCAAGACCTTTTGTGCATATGGAAAATGTGATGTGTGTGAGTAAAAAATTCTGGAAACCTGGGGCTATACTTTTCAAATGTACAGAGGGGATAAAAAAGGAAGAGGGACTTGAGGGAGTGATTTTTAACAGACTCAAAAACAGGTTTCTGGTTTGGGTTGATCTCATTTACAAACTGAGGTGAACACAAACACACAGGTACACTGCCATACAAAGATCTGGTAAAACTAGCTAGCTAGCTTACAACTAAGATTTGTGCAGTCGGCACAGCAAGTCAAATAAATGCAAAAGTGCAAATGTGAATGTAAATATGCAGAACTAAAACGATTAGGACAGTAAGACTGGTCCTGCATTACACCTGTATTGTACAAAGTAAAAATTTGTGATAAATCTGTGCTTAATACTACATAAATGGGAACATATAATAAACCTTTTTTTCTTTTTTTCTTCCCTACCATTACCTGCCAAAAAGTATATATTGTTGAGTGTGGAACAATCTGGTACAGGAGTAGTATGGGGACATGGGGTGACTTTGTAGCAGAGAGTTAATGAGTTGATCCGTCACAGGTGCGTCCCTCTGCTGCAGCGGGAAAGGTGAGCCGGCCCCGAGATCAACATGACATTTTGACGCTTAGTCAAAGTTCAAAGTACAGAGTAGTTAAGGTTGTCAAAGTAGCTAAGTGGTTGAAACACTAAAAAACATAACTTAATTGTAGCCCGCTGAGAAAGAGTCTTGCATTGCCCTTTGATTCGTTCATTTGAAAAATTAAAATATACTTTTGTCTTTTGAATTTAATGTGTATTAGGCAACAACCAAATGGAGACAGTTCTAAATATTTTCACATGTTTGTGTAGTTTTGAATTTATTGATTTTATATTTGTGGCCTTGTATGGAATATGACACTCCATAGTGTCATGAAGTATAACACTGCATCATTTACATATAAAAGGCCAGGATATTAAATGAAAAAAAAGTATAAAGTAAAAATGAAGTATATTACGTACGCTCAGGCTCCCAACTTAGTTCATGTACAACATCACAGTGTTGTGTAAGCTTATGAACATTGCTCTCCTTAATGTCATTCCAGCACCAGATTTTCAGATTTTACTGGATGAGTATATTGAATGCATTGAATGCATTGAATATTCACTCTTAAATTAAATTAATTATTTAAGCATAAAGTTTGTGTGAAGGGTGGACAGAGTAGAGCCATTACAGTTGAAACATACCCATCAAAAGATTTGTAACATGAAATTCAACAGCAATATATATATTCAGCAATGTATTTTTGTTGTATGCATATTTTTCTCTTACAGCTGCTGAAACATTCATGATATTTACCAGCTGGTTGCATCAGCTTGTTACTCTTGTTGTCTATCTGATGCTCAGGTACACAGAGAGTTCCTTTAATGCTGAACTGTATGTTCTGCTTTCACACAATCCACTCCCATACCTGCCTTAGGCGGGAGTCTCTCCATTTAAACCCCTTTTCCTACACTGCTCTTGAATGGTAATTTGTCCAGATTTCATGGGATTTTGTGACATTTCTCAAGTGGTTGTTTCACAGTTTCTGTGATATGTTCAGACTTTGGGATGCGTCATGGTACTACTTGGAAACCCAAAGACCTAGTCTAAAGTGTTGTGTGTCACTCATCACTGCGCTCATTCAAGCTTAAGTTCGAGTCAGTCACCAGTTGAAATGGACAAACGTTCTCAATTCAACCACATCAACCCTGGCCTCAAGTATGCTCCCTCTAAGAAAGTGCCGGGAGCTTCCAAGTCTGCCATTTACAACTACAATAGGTCCTGAGTTGATGGAGGAAACTAAGAACGGAAAAATCCTGGACACACACATGCACACACAGACTCGAAGTACATTTTACAAATGTTAAATTTTCTATTTTTGTACATTTGGATAGCTATGGATTTAAGGCTCATTAGAGGTCATTTAATTTAATCACTGTGTTTATTATACTAGTTTGTTGAATAGGGTTATTTGGGGGCGGGACTGTTGCGAGTAGGTAATTTCAACCAATGCTGCAGAAAATCTTACTCTTTTCATAGCCCTATGTTGGCAGATATACATTCCATGTGACTTGCCTGAAATTGTAAGGAATAATAATAATTCATAAATAAATAATTCATAAATAAATAAATATATAACTTCATGATCATTCATTAGCGTAACAAACCACCATGTACCAATGCTACAGCAATCTAAATATCAGACTTTTTCTTAATAATAGACCCATTCACTTGCGTGGACAAATGATGAAAGAGATAAAATTGGGAAGAAAAATGGAAAGGCTAAGACAGGCAAACAGAGATAAAAGTGGAAAGAAATGTGTGTTTTTCAGTATGTAAGTGTATTCCTCTAGATGCACTGATGGAGAAAATAGAGGTTGGTCCTTCTTTCCATTTACTTAATTTCCCTCTCCCATCCCATCCCTCCACCTTATTTCTGTCCCTTCTCGTCAGGTCACAGTGCTGACAGAGCATGACCTGCCTGTCCATCCATCTGTCCAAACCTTTCTGTCAGCAACCCCCATTCCCACTATCCGTTCCTTTATCTCTTGTTTATCCTCTATTAGCCTTTGCTAAGGGATGCATTTTGTTACACCCTAGAGAACAAACCGTTGGATGGGGGAAAAAAAAGATGAGCTTGAGGAGAGCTGTTAGGTTTTGATGGACTTACCATACTTGTAAGAAATCACTACACCAATATTAATTTTGTAGACAAAGTAGACTACTGGCTTTACATCTATGAGTGTCACTATTTGAAATCCCAGAAACAAATTTCACACATTATAACATCTGATGCATACAGCTTCGGTAAGCCCCTGTGTATGTGCTGACAGTTCCCCACACACACTTAATGGCCATTTGATCACAAACCAAAGAAATTAGCAGCCAGATGAAAAGTGAAGGGATCATCAAGGTAACTCACATGCACCCTTTGGGAAACATTAATTGCCTGTATCAGTTGTCATGGCCAATCATCAGGCAGTGTATTTTGATCAGAGCTAAAGCTCCAACCTGCTTGTAGCACACGACAAAAAAATCAAGGGATCACTAAAGTCATTACAATTTATCATCATATGCAAACTCTGTGCCAAGCTATCAAGTATATTGTGAGATTGAGATATTTTATTGAATAGTAATAATAATAATCAATCCTCTGCTGGCTAGATAAAAAGGTAATTGCGGTAAAGCACATTTTCTTGCACTAAAGTTCTAAACCTTTGACTCATGGCTGATATGCAGATCCAAAAAGATTCATCCCACTAAAAACGTTAATGTCCAAACAAAATTTTAATTGACTGTAATGTTGCAGCTACCACCACGGCAGCAGTGGAGATGGTGAAACAATATACTAGAATTTATCCATAAATATATATGCAGTGCACACCAACAACCATCAGGTTCCACATGTGAGTGGTCAATACAAATGACAACCAAGCTTGGCAATAAGATGCCCAGAGAAACCAAGAAATGCCACAAAACTCTTTGAAAAAGGTATTTACTCACATGCTACCTCAGATACAGTTTACAGTAATCAGTTGCCACTAACTGGGATGTTAACATTAATTTCGAATTCAGAACTGATGATGTTAAGTCTGAATGTCTTGAACCTCTTTTCACATAGTTTTTACCCTGTTAAAAGCATTTAGCATTTCTTATTTAAGCAGAGGAAAAAAGTAAATTCAAGGTAGAGTGTGCTGACAAAAAAAAGTTCATAATGTTCATTCATATCAAATGTTCACTTAAAGTGTCATTACTGAGTCTTGAGTGATGACACCGATTTTTGTAGCTAAGTACATCCCCAGTGTTATAACCACTGAAAATGACAAGGTGGTTGTTTAACTGTACAGGAGGGGGTGAAGGGAATGGTAAATGGAATAGTGAAGTTAGGTACATAAGGACAGGCTGGTTGGAGATGAGCAGGGTGGATGGCAGAGTGGCGGCATGTGCAGGCCACAGAGTGGACTGGCAGGTTGGTGAAGGAGATGACCAGTAAGTAGTGTTCCTGGGGCGCAAAAACAATTGAGTTAGAAAGTGCCGGAGAACCGACAAGAAAGAACACCTGGAGATATTTGACTGTAACACTACCACGAATCTGCGAAGAATTCTGCACTGCTGTTCTGACCAAGAATCCAAGGCTTAAATAAGATTCCAGGTCCCCTTAACTTACACCCTTACTCGCTTGGTTTATGCTTCATACAAATCCATTACTGGAAGAGTTTTTGAAATGACAAGTGCTGGTGGGTTTTTACTGAGAAGATGTACACTCAAATGAACTTGAAACACTCCTGAACCATTCATTTTATGAATTGTAAACACCCAACTCACCAGTTCTGGGGAACATACTAGCTGTCTATCACTTCAAAAATTAAATACAAAAACAAAAATTAAGAAATATGAAACTGAAAACCTGACAAATTACCCAGGAGCCTAACACTCTGATCTGCTCAATTTGCTGTATTTTCTTATTCTAAATTCCCTTGAGTCTTTGAACACAATAGGAAACATATTCTGGTATACATCTGTGAAATTAATTACTTGTAAAAATCAATAGGTCCTGAATGTTGATAAAAGTTCAATCCAGGCTGTCTTCACTGAATGGGATGTCTGCAACATTTTGGGAGATAAATACATTTTTAAATTCAATTGTTAAGTTAAATATATCTAAATCCGCATTTCAAATCGGACACAACTTGAAAACAATGATAATTCTAACAATATTATTTTAAAAAGATATCTAAATTATTTAGATAAATAAAAAGGAAGAATATATATTGAACATCTAAAAAATGAATTTGATTTTTTTTTTATAAGTTTTGAAGTAACCTAAAGCAGTTGTAATATTATTAACTAACCACACAAATTGAAGCTGAAATAGTAATTTTGACAAGTACGACATCAAAAAAAAGGGGGGAAAAGAACAATTTTCCCACTTCAAAAAAATATGACTGGGATTGAGAATGTTGTGGAGGCGGGGGTAAAAAAGACCCCTCTTTGCAGTTCTAGGGGATATTGGAATGTTGGTGGTTATAGTGTTGAACTACTTTTAGTGTTCTGCTCCTATAGGCAGAAATAATGAAAGGATGAAAGGATAGATTATCAACATACCTGCCAACATCCCCATTTTTGCCAGGTCTCTCCCATTTTTTAAACCTTTCTCCCTGCCCACTTTTTATTTCTTCTGGAAAACACCCATAATATGTGTATGGCCCTAGCATTGTTGAGAATAACCAGATCTAATATTGTTGAGTCACCTTATTTGGTATGAAAAGCAATCTATTTACACAATCCACACTGTGCACAGTTTCCAACTTATTTGTTACCCCAACCTGGCAACCTACTGCAGGCTACAACCAAGTTGAGCTGTTGATCTGTGCGCAAGCAGTGAGTGTAGTCCGAGGATGAATTATTGCACTTCTGCAGATGAGCAAAGAACACATCAAACAACAACTGTGTATCACATATAGAAATGCAAAGGTTTTCCTTCAGTTTTCGGTGTAAATGAAAGAGATGGGCTTCATCAGGACTGCATTGCACATGATAAAATGAGAACTGGAGAATATCGTAAAACATAATAAAAAAAACCCGTATTACGACAGACAGGGTAAACAGAAAGAGAACTGATGCCCCACCAGGGCTGAAGTGGACCTGAGGAGGGAGAACTGAGTCCTCTTTCAAATGAACTGACAATGTGAACATAAAAAGAACTGAATCTCTTTTCTGCTAGTCAGCTTTTTGGCTGGGTAATCATGCAATTCATTTAACAGCTCAGAATTGTGTTTTAGGATCACAAACCTAATCAATTTTGATTTCACTCGAATTAAATCGAATTGAATCAGATCATGATTAATCCATTCAGAATCTTGTTAATCAGGGTCAAAATCGATTTAGGAAACTGGGTGCGATACCCAACCCTAGCTGCCACCATACAAGGGAGGATGGTGCCTGGGCTGAGGGAACCTTTTCTGGAAAGACAGGATGATCATTTTTGCTTTTCATCTCAGAAACAAACTGATCATATGACAAATAGAGTCTGGGTTGACTCTCCCTAATGGCTGTGGCCCAATCTAAAGAAAGACCCCTGAGTAACCCAATAACATATGCTCTTTTAGTTTATCATAACTATACATGAAACTATTCGGACAAAGCTTAACCAAACCAGAAGAGTGAGACAAAAAACGCTAACATACACTTAAGTCACCTGAGTAATGTTCTGGGAAAGAACCATTAGCTTCTCAAGGCTAGGAGACAGACAGCATGGCAGTGGGTGATGCAGCAGGAGTGTTCAGCTAAACAGCCGGTGTGGAGGTAGGAGGGAGAGTGGCAGGCATGAGCAGGCTGTGGAGTGGACGAGCAGTTTGCTGAAGGCGGTAACCATTGAGTCATGGTCCTGTAGCACAAAGAAACAATTGCAGAACACTTGATATTTGGCCCCAAAACTGCCAGGGAGGGTTAAACATTAATCTGGAAATGAGCAACTGAAAAGCTGGGATAGATTTCCTCAAGTTGATGAGCTTGATTGAAAGCAGGTATGTTATGGTTAGCCAGGTTAGGTCATTTAGTTTGGAACCCAGAAGGAAGTGTCACACCCACAACATGCAAACAAAAAGGGCCTTTCCGACCCCTACACACTCACCTTTTCCACTCCCCCTCTGTTTGCATGTTTGTGTGCAGGGTCCGCCTCACTGAGTGCCATCCCACACAAGTGAAAGTAAACTAAAACCCTTAGCAGCGAGTCTATGCCGATACTAGTTCAGTCATCTCATACAACATCATGTTGTTTCTGTCAGCCATGGAGGACGCTCACCACAAACTTAAGTTCTACAAAACATTATCTCAAATTTAGACAGATGTTTATACAGAAATAAGGTTGCATTGTCTTTAGGTTACAATATTCTCCGGTCCAGAAAATTGTCTTCCTTCTCATTTTAAACATTGTTAAGCTTTAATTAAACAGATTCTGATATTTCAACTCATGTTTAGGACCTGCAACAGAGATGCTATGTCAACTGTTACTATGTCATCTGTTACAGCCAAGGGGTTAGGGTGAACTATGTGTACTCTGATATATTACCAACATGCTGCTTTATAAAAAAGGTTAAAAGCTATGGTACCAATGAAACGATGAACTGCATGGTTTCAAAATGGAAATGTGCCCTTCTAATTGCTTTTGGGCTTCTTTGATGCTCTTGTCAGACAGTGGTCTTGTTTCCTTGTTTACGTGTTACTGTCATCATTTGTGACCACTGATTGATCAAGAGGAAACTCTCCGCACAGGCACAGCATGACTCACAGACACAGGAGGAGGTGTGATGGAGGTGACAGGAGAAGGAAAGAATGTAGTTTTCTCTTGTTAAGCCCTGGTTTCTTTGCTCAGTTCCAACCTTTATTTCTCATTTCTCCACATTTTCTTCTTACTTGCTCTGTTTCACATTCACATCCCTTTCTTTCCCTTTTTTTCTCCGTTGCCTTACATAGCAGGAACTGAGGAAGTGAAAGGAGTAGGTGGTAGATGATAGGAGAGGCCTATCATCTCACCACTTATTTATTATCCCCTTATTTTCACTTTTTTTATTTGCCTCATGTCTTTTTAAAAAAAAAAAAAGTTTTAACGTGTTTGTTTGTAGGAGTGAAAAAGATGGCTTTATGAAATAAGCAAACCCTTTACTTTGGTAAATATATTTTGTGTGTGAGTGTGGGTTTGTGTGTGTGAGTGAGAGAGAGTGCTGACACCAGTAAAATAACAATAAATGCAGATTGGCTGGCCACAGTGCCTTCCATTCACCCTGCCTGTTTATCTACCTGTTTGCCTGCATTGCTAGTGTTTTAGAGTTATTTCCCACTGATAATATCATAAACAACATTCTCCACTGAGTGTTTCTGTCCTGTCTCTCCTAAAAACACAATTCATGTGGCTGAAACCTCTGAGTGATGCTGGAATCTTCTGTCTTCTGCAGATGAACACAGGCTCAGTCTACATTTATACTGCAGCTACTGGGTTTACTTGGTCTGTGCTCCATCAGTGTTAGTTGGAATACAGTCAAAACATTCTCTGATTGGAGTACTGCAACCTTTGTACCACCACCACCAAATATCAGGGTTCAACATGCTGTAAGTTGCTCTGTATGCTACCACTGTGGGGTAACCACTCTATGTGGTGTTGTGCTTCTGAAGCAGCTTTGCTTCGATCTTCACTTAGCCTCAGATCCCATGAGGAGTGTTTCAGAAGTGGAGTGTTTTGCCTGTCGACTTGTTGCTGTCCTTGGGTGCACATCATCTGGCGAGCATAATGAGTTGTATTTTTTATTTTTACAATGAAGGTCCAATTGAGGGAACAATGAGTTGTGTTTTTGCTGTGGTGGAGTCCTTCACAAAGAAGCACATGGTTGCAGTGCAAATTTCCCTAAAGACCAGTTCAGTAATGTAGCGCAGAAAACGATGGGGTTTGCTAATGTTGCACGATTAACTTGCACCAGAAGCCATTACCTCTCTCCCCCCACTTTATGGAGTCTGGCCAAGTGAATTGCTAAGCATAAAGTTATGGTATACATTTATATGTAGCAGGTTTAATGTTATTCACTGACACATAAGTCACATGGAGACACTTTGAAATAATAGCACTACTATTAGGTCTGGATGTTGCTCACAGCCAGGAAGCTCCAGTGGTTTCTGTCTAACGTAACAATGGCTAAACCACTAGGAGGGCTTTAACGGTTAGGGCTGTACAATGGCAATTCTGCTTTGCTCTATAGTTGCCATGAAGATGAGAGACAATAAACAATAGTGGAATCCAAGAAGGTGCCAATCAAACTGTGATCTGCCACACCAACACAGTCTTGAGCAATGATAGTATCCCAAAAATGAGTGGTTTTCAACTAGGTTTTTCCAATAGTTGGAAACATTTATTTTGCCTAAGATTTTTGAAGATACTTAATGAGACACTCAACTTTGCGAGGCACATTTGCTACTGCTGTACCCGGCGCAATAGGGTCAGTGGCGCCTTGTGCTTGAAACCTGGTCTAAATGTGAGGCACAAACATAAGTATTCTGCACTGCAAGTTATGGCGCAGCTGGCCAACATGCTCACACACGTCTCCACAATCACATTTACCATTCTGTTTTGCTTTTCCCACTTAGCAGTGTAATATATATATATATTAGGGCCGGGACTTTAACGCGTTAATTTCGATCAATTAATTATAAAGATTTTAACGCGATAAA
>JAQMCX010000430.1:0-11723 GCA_029814765.1 Acanthurus leucopareius | reverse complement strand
AGGCCAAACTGATCACCTTCAGCATGCTGATATTCTGTGCTGTCTGGGTGGCCTTTGTCCCTGCTTACATTAGCTCTCCTGGGAAGTATGTTGTTGCTGTGGAAATTTTTGCAATCCTGGCGTCCAGCTATGGTTTACTGCTCTGCATTTTTGCCCCCAAATGTTTCATTATTCTCTTAAGGCCTGAGAAAAACACAAAGAAACATCTGATGGCACGATAGTTTTTCTTGTTTGAATGTGAACATATGAGTTTTTGTCATTTTTATGATGCACCTCCATGTACTTCTTTCTATTACAATGTTTGTGTTCATGAATGTGTTTTATATTAGTTGTTATAATATAAAGAAATTTAATCCTTAATGTTCTTAGCTGCATGAAGTCAAAAATGTCATGTAGTCAGACATAGTTATGACCCTTTTAGTTACAAAGTTAAAAAAATATTTCTCATGTTCTTTGACATCTTTCATTTTAAGAAACAGTTCTAAAATTTAGTAAAATAATTAATGCTGCTCTATAAAGATGTTATTAATTGCTGTTATGTCAGTGTTGTTTGTTTGTTTTCCTCTCCACTGTTTTATTACATTAAATAAATAAAAATTTCAATCAAATTTTCAGATGTCAATCATATATTAATGGAACAGACACATTCAGATTCAAGGGGTGGCACAAACACCCAGCACTGGGAGTGTCACCTACCTGGAGGTGGGGCTTCAACCCTTATGAGAGCATAAGCTAATTACACCAATGCACTATTTTTTTCTCTTATGGGAATTCTCTTATTTGTTTCTATTAGTGTTGGTCATTTTTATAACCTGTTTAAAAAATGAGGAATGTATTTTAATAAGGCTATCTGCATTCCTTATTCTTTCTTTTTCCATCAATAGTGTAATTCAAATCTAAAGAGGAAAAAACATTTTCAGTCTTTGTCAAGTTTTGAAAACTGTTTCGGTACTTTGTTGTGGCTGTTATGGCATTTTTTCTGGGAAATCATGTTCAATTCTTAAATTAAGCAGGGGTCAATACATATCTAGCCCTTTTTTTCAGGAAGCATTATACTCCTTTACTCCTTTGTTCTTATTCATTCATAAGTGTATAATTGTTGCTTCTGTCAGTCTGAACAGTACAAGAGGGGGCCCAGGAGTAAAAACTAGATTGTTTGAACATAAATACACTGGACAGTGCACTTTATATTGATAAAATCTTGCATTTCATAGATCTATCATGAAAAGAAACCTTTTTTCATTGTGTATGAGTCACAATTTCATTATTGTTGTCAGAAATGTTTTCTCAAACTATACAGGTTAAACGAAGTAGGCACTGACAATTTAATAATGACGCTGCCTCTACCTGACCTCAGAACCATCAATGAAGGACCTTTAAAACCTTCAAAGATTTTTTAAAGAGGATTGTTTTACTTTTAGTGTAATATTTGAAAAAGTAATGCAACATTCTTAGTGTGCCTTTCAATTTATGGAAACTCTTATTACATTTGTTGTAATGCTGCATCATTACACGGTTGTCATGATTGTTTTAAACTGACTATTCACCAATAAATTTAAGCCTTTATGCAACACAGGAGGGAGAAATCAGAAAGAACATATGACTTAAAGTTGAGAAAATATTTTTGGTACTTGTTCCTTTAAAAAATACCTTCTATGTGCCTCTCTTGGCATTTGTAATTGTGAAAAATGAAAGATTATCTAAACGCTCTTCCAGCGTTATTTATAATTATTATTTATTTTCCTCTGCTGAAACAAAGCAGGAAATATATTCTTAAGAAATAAATTACTTTCGGTATTTTTTTTTTGTCAAACTGTGTCATATAACTGCTGACAATAATAATTAATTCATGACTCAATGATTAAACCTCCAGAAGTGTGAGTGTCACTCCATGCTATTTAATAGGGGACCAAAGACATTCTGTATCGTCCAAGTGGGAACTATTTTTCTGCTTTAGAGCACAATCTTAAAATCTCAAAATCTTAAAAATGATTTATAAAAAATCCTCTTAAATGTGTGAATCTTACTGTGGTTGTTCTGAGAGAGTCAGGAGTTAACTCTATCAGACAACAGCAAGTGGTTAGGATGTCATGTAAAGCCAAATTTACCTCGGCCAAATGTTAGTAAAGGCTCATTCTTCAACAATAGATGCCTGATGTGTTTTGACAAAGTGCTCAATTACAGTAGGTCACTGAAAGCTGTAATTTACATGGCACACTTCATATTTGTGGCTGAGAACATTTCAAAAGCTACACATATGTGTAAGATAATAAGTCATGAGCAGTTGAACAAAACTTCAATGTAAGATTCTAGTCTAAGGTTGTTAGCGTAGGTTTTGTCTAATGGAGTCATAAATTGTGCAATAACTCTTTTGAATTTTGTTATTGAGTAAAAATTAATGAACTTTAAAAACCTCAGTCCTGTCAGGTCCACTGCTGGTTGGTGCTCAATGATGCCATGTTCCCTCTTAGATAGAATGAAATGACACTCACACTTCAGTGTTGATGTATAAAACAAAAAATTAATATTTTAACTTAAGGAATGTAGTGTAATAACTACATTTAAAAATGTTATACTGGCAGTTCTTCATACTGTTTAAAGCATGAACATAGTAGTTTATTTTTTTTTTAAATAAAGTGGTAGGAAAATGCTGTTTTAACAAAAAGTCCACCTCAATTCCACCTATGTTATACTGGCAGTTCTTCATACTGTTTAAAGCATGAACATAGTGGTTTATTTTTTTTTTTAAAATAAAGTGGTAGGAAAATGCTGTTTTAACAAAAATTCCACCTAAGTATTGACAAATCTGTTTTTGTGTGTGCACAAAACCATAGGAGTGGGCATGTGAAGCAAAGTCTAGTTCACAACCCTCACAGTTAATTTATATCTGTACAGAAAGGCTTAGGGTGACTTGTGAAGGATTTCAGTTTGAGACATGCACAAGGCTCAAGGAAACACTGCTTGACAAGCTGACGGTGGATCAGATTAATATATACTTAGTAGTTACATATTAGTATAAGTTATAATATGTCAAGTGTAATACGTCATTGCAATATTTGTCACAATACTAAAATTATGAATTCTGTATGATATCTGCCCTAAATATCTCAATACCTATACTAAAAAGATATCACGGCAGAAAACCTAAATTACCAGGAAAGAGTAACAAAATAATATATAAGATGTAAACATACATGTGAATATAATTTTCTTTTGCTTGTACTTTTGACACCAAGTACATTTTTTACCAGAAAATTACTTTTGAAACTTGATCAAATTTAATATCAGATACTTTAAAACTTTATGTCAGTACTATTTATATACCTACAGTTTTACCAAAGGCATATTTTAACATGATGTCTTACTGAAGTATGACTTTTGGTTACTTTGTACAACACTGCTCAAACCAAGGATAATAAGCCTGCGCACGACAGTGGTGCACTAAAATAGACTGCACACAAACTACAAAATACACCCCTGCTCTGTATGTATGTAGGGGGGCATATTTTTACATTATTTATTAACATTTGCTAAACAACCGGTCGCTCTTTGAATTGCTTAAACAAGTTGGCATGTCTATCAATGAGATGATAGACTTGTTGGCTCCCTTAGTCTCTGTGGCTGTAAAATATCTTTTACACTTTATGGTTCTTTTTTGTTGTCCACAGTGTTACCCTGACTGTCTAATTATGTCAAATAATACTATACCTGAAACATTAGCAGCAAAAGCTTTTGTTCTGCTTTTAACCATGAAAACAAGCAAACATTAAGGCATGCACAGCAGATCTCTGAACAACACACATGCACACACGCCCATTTCTTCTTTTTTTTTCTTTTCTTTTAAGAATATATTTTTTGGGCCTT
Source organism: Acanthurus leucopareius (assembly GCA_029814765.1). Classification (NCBI taxonomy): domain Eukaryota; kingdom Metazoa; phylum Chordata; class Actinopteri; order Acanthuriformes; family Acanthuridae; genus Acanthurus; species Acanthurus leucopareius. Next base: position 7,859 of record JAQMCX010000430.1, on the reverse strand, counting down.
TTCACCTTTAATGATAGAGAAAGCTGAAGAAGTGACAGGAAACGGGGAGAGGGAGAGGGGGGAGCGGCCTGCAGCAAATGGTCAGAGTCGGAGTTGAACTCGCGACCGCTGCGTGGAGGACTGAGCGCTCCATACATGGGCCGCCTGCGCTCCCGACTGAGCTAAACAGCGGCCCAACCCTTCTCATTTTAACAAGATCCTGAGACAATTGAACTCCTCTTCTTGGTGCAGAGTTTCATTCCAAATGTCTTAGTAAGCTGCCCACATTTTTTAGCAGTTCAACATGTTCTCAAACTTAAAGGTACTAACTTTCATCCTAGCTGCGTCACACTCGGGGTCATGGTCTGATATAGCTGGCAGAACTAAATCAGCCGCATAAAGCAGAGATGCAACCCTGCGGTCACCTTACTAGACAGTCTCCTGCTCCTGGATATAAAAAACACACACAAAAAAACACAAACACTAACAAAAATAAAAGTCAAATAAATGAGTTGAATACCCTCTGTTAGAATGAATAACATTGCTCCTACCAAAAACAAAGTAAGGTTATATTTTACTTTAAAAATTATAGTCATCATTATATGGACCTAAAACACACCATTTTCACATAGTTATTGCACAATGCTTTTAAAATATGTAATATATTCACTGAATATCGTTTTAATAGGCCTATTTGCCACAAAATGTTGATGTTGCCTAGTAACAGTTTCTCTAAGTTGAAGGGAACACACAAGCACTTCTGGTTGAGTGACACCATGTTGAAAAAAGGGCAAGACTTGTGGGTGTTTGGAAAAGTGAAAATGTTCTATTTAAAGCAAACATTAGAGAAAGAATATTTCAACATCATTTCAGAAACACCTGTCTACTGCAGTCACTTGGCAGTCAGTTTGGTGATGCAAGTGCTTAATAGAGCAAAAATGCTGGCATGAAACTCATCACCATAAATGCTGTGGTCACATGCTACTTTAATAACATTGGCTACTGTCTTTTCTCAGGCATGAGTGATAACATAGTCAGCCAAAGCCCCAAAGTAGTCACATTATGATTTAGAGAGTCTAATTAGTGATCATAGATGTAGGAGGTGAGGGATGCTGTAGCAAAGAGTGGTGTATTTACAAAGGGTAGTGTTCCACTCTTCCATCACAGCCACAGCAAGCTCATATTTCTCCAGCCCTAAAATGTGCAACATAATGTTCAATTTTCTCTCACCAGAAGTTGCCAAGGCTCGTCAATACATCTGTACATATGGGGGATGACTTGGAAGTTTGTGGCATACGGTGGAGGTAGGTGATTTATACAGTTCTCAGTGCATGCACATATAATTGATACTTTTTGTTTAACTATGCAATATACTTAATTAATGTTGCTGAGAAGCATTGGCCTTGGGGTCATTCAGGAACACAGATTTGAACTTGTTCAACATTCACACTATTCACTTTATTTGGCACCTTCAGTCTTTATCTACTGAAGATCGAGGTAAGTGGTGACCAGTCTGCGGTGAGGGTTGCAGTTTGATGAAGCCAACAGAACCATGTCATCTGCAAAAGAGCATACATGCTCTTCTAAGGTTCCCAGACTATACACTCTCCTCACCCACTATGTCTCAAAATCTTGCCCATGAATACCACAGATAGATGGGAGAAAAAGAGATTGGAGTCAAACACTCATAAAACACATTTTCGAGTTTGTGCCAAGGACACAGACACAGTCCTCACTTTTGTCACTGCTAGACTTTTATGGAGCGAATTTTGTTTCATAATAAACGCAACCAAAAAGAATGGATTTGAAAACAAAAAAACAAATTTGCAAATGAGAAACAGTGGATTTGAAAACAAAAAAAACATTTGCAAATGCCTTTCCGGAAGTTACATTTGCATTTCTTGTTTTTGCCTTTGCATTTCTTGTTTTTGCATTTGCGTTTCTTGTTTTTATGTTTGCGTTTCTTGTTTTTGCGTTTGAGTTTCTACATGAGTCTCATGGGCGGGATGTCCTCTGAAAAATGCAAGAAGCCTCCTGATTGGTCAGTCTCACTCAGCGAGATGGTGTGACAACTTCCGCCTGCCCACGAGTAGCTTGCGAGAAGGGAGACGAGACGACAGGGGAAGCTGGTAGCAAGCTAAGTGCTAAGCTAACCCACAAATGTTGACAAACAGGTATGTTTTGCGTAACTTTTTTGTGTTATTGATGCTATTAAGGTTACTCTTGTCGTTCTTCCAGTGTTTTTTCCCTAACCATTAGGGATGACGTTATCAGACCTTAACACTCATAATTTAGACCTACTAGCTTAGCGCTATGCGCTCGTCATAAGTGACAGACGACCTTTTTACTGCCAGACTTCAGTGACAGTTTGCTTAATTTCACAGATATCGGCCTCTTTATAAATAAAGATGTTGCATAAATTGCAGACACTGTATTTATCACTGTTACTGGTACCAGAAAGTGCATCAGTAAGTAGGTTACTGAGGTAGCTGTGATAATGGCAGTTTTCACTCATGGAGAATAATTTTCCTCGTCCTCACAGGAGGATGGAGACCCATCCCGATAGACCTCAGGGTCAGGTAGGCCTTTGCTTCCTCCGTTTCATGTACAGTTTCCCACAGTATTGTCTTGGTGGGGGTTAGGAAATAAAAAAAAAAACTTCTCTGGATTGTTGCCCAGTAGTATGACAGGCATGGCTGGAATGAGCATTAATAAAACATTTACTCTGCATGATCATATACGTAGGGATGGGAATTGCTAAGGTTTTATGTATACCAATGCCATCATAGGTTCTGGTTATCAATCTAATTCTTAGTCGATTCCCTTATAGATGTTTGTTGATTTATGTGTAGAAAACAGAAGTCCTTAGTATTTGTGCACTGATCAACAAATAAAATGAAGATCAGCTCTGCGGCTGTAAGATTAAATCCTCCTGCTGTACCAAATCAGCCTTCCTCATCAATTAGTACAAATGATATTAAATTCTGGGCTATGATGACAAATGTTTTAGTATGTTGCTGCTGTTTTTACTCTTACTTGAAATCACACAATCACCTCAGATCATCCTCAGCACTCAGATCTAGGTGATAGGACCCTGTTCTCGATCCTCATCCCTACACATAACTATTCAAGAAATCCATGTTTCCCCATCAAGATTACTTCTGAAAAGCATCGTTCCTAATTTTTAGATATTTTGTTAATCTATATTTATGGTTATTTCTGAAGCATATTGTCTGAAGTTTGTTTTCTTGTGTTGCAGGAAGCCATGCAGAGGCACCTTCTGTGTAGGGTCCGTGATAGAGTTGCCTCGATCCTTAACAGACAACCCATTGACTATGAATACCTGCACTTTGTTTGCACTCAGGAGCTGCAGTTTGTTCAAGCTGGGGCATCTTATTTGGACATCTACTTGCAGGCTCTCAATGTTGTCTGTGGTGTCTAGTGGACAGTCAGTCATTAAAGTAATAATAATAAAGCATTGGTTTTATATAGCACTTTTTTGGACACTCAAAGGTGCTTTACATTGCATTATCCATTCCCTCCATACTCGATAGTGGTAAGCTACGTATGTAGCCACAGCTGCCCTGGGGTAGACTGACAGAAGCCATGCTGCCAATCTGCTCCATCTGCCAAAGTAGCAGATAGGACCAAAGTGACATCCCAACATTTTTCATTGCATAGATCCAAACAAATTCACCTGATTTCAGTAGTGACTTTTATTTGAACAAAAAATTACATTTAATGTCACTCTATTTACTGTAACTGGCAGTGTACCATGACTTCAAACACTTTAACAATACTGAACAAAAGTTTTAGTTTGTTTTTCATAAACTACACTCTGTCAAAGCTGGCACCAAATGTAATGGCGGTAAGTAGATTGCTTTTGAAGGACTCGTAGTTCCCCAGATGGGCGGTTGGCAGTGTGATGGTGTTGGTGCAGGCACTTACTATAGGGTAACATATGGTGTGACCTGGCATTTGCTCTACACAATTGTGGTCAAATTTTATTGCTATTTCGAATTGCTCTCTCTCAGAAACAAACAGATGCCTGTGTGCCTGGCCAGTCATCCACTGCATCACCGCAGGAACAGACAGTGTTTCTCCATCCTCGTCTTCTGGTTGTGCATCTTTAAATGTAAACAAAACAGAAGTGTCTTGGTCTAAAGTTACAAACATTTGATTCTTCTTAATCAGGCATGCTGTACCTTTTAACATTGCATGTATTTATTAGGCAAATAAGGAAACTTTACAACAAAACAATTACTTGGATGAAGTCCCTATTTCAAGTAGAATAAACTTCATCAAACTTCCTTTGAGGACCATAACTTCTGTAAAATGACTTGCGTACCCTCAAATTCAAGAAGAAAATCTTGAAAGTACTGCAGAATTTTGGACTCCTCCTTGTGTTTTCCTGAACCACGTGGACTCATGTCTGGGGCCAGATGTGATAAGATGTAATGCGAATCCACCTGTGAACAAAGAATTAAAGCAAATGAGTTCAAGACCAAATATCACACTTACACAGATACCTATTACTACAGGTGCAAGGGATGCACTTCTGCTGGATGCTGCTCCCTTCTGCTGATATGCAAATATCAATACTTGATAAACAAGCCTTTAATTGTATAATGTTTACAGACAACTTCATAAGTTGCATCTCTAAAATCCAACAAATGAAAAACAAAATGTTATATTTGATTGCATTAGATCAGGCATGTCCAAAGTGCGGCCCGTGTTCAAATTTCCACCGGCCCGCAGCCTCTGTCATAAAATCAATAATCTGCGGCCCGCCAGCACTGTTGACCACACTATAAAATACGGTGTACAAAAAGCTATTCTATATTTCACCAGAAGATGGCAGTAGACCTGTGGCCACGCTCTCGCCGCGGGAAACTTTGACCCTTGTCACAAGGGTCAAAAGGCCTTGTGTGATCCTTTCCTGCCAAAATGGCGACTGTTACTAAAAAAGGAAAGTTGACAGCGAGGGCCGCCGCTTTCAGGACAAGTGGAAATTGGAGTATTTTTTCACCGAAACATGAAACAACTGTGTCTGCCTAATTTGCCAGGAGACTGTGGCTGTTTTCAAGGAATTCAAAATCCAGAGGCACTACCAGACGAAACATGCAAACCACAAAAATCTAACTGGGAACGAACGTGGCGAAAAATTGAAGCAACTGGAAGCCGTTGCTTGGCACAGCAGCGCTTTTTTACGAGAGCTCGAGAATCAAATGAAAATGCCACAAAGGCGAGCTACGAGGAGGCAACGCTGATTGCCAAGCACTGCAAACCTTTTACTGAGGGTGAATTTATTAAAGACTGCGTGATGAAAATGGTGGAGAAAATTAGTCCTGAGAAGAAGCAAGAGTTTGCTAATGTTTGCCTGGCTCGTAACACTGTGGTACGGAGAATTGAAGACGTTTCATCTGATATTAAGAGATAATTAGTGACAAAAGGCCGCCAGCTGGACAAAGGCAGGTTCCAAGAGATTTGAACATTTACTAAGAAAATGCTGAGCTTGTTTGGCTTCACATGCTTGTGCGAGAAGACATTCTCGGTTATGAACATTAACAAGAACCGCGTGAGGACGAGACCAAGTGACTCACCTGCGTGACATCTTGCGCATCAAGACCACTGCTTTTGAGCCAGACCTGGCCCATATACTGGAGTCCAGATCTCAGTATCGCCCTTCACATTAGTACAAGTTATTTGTTCAGTCTTCGGGGATGAAAAAATTTTCAAATCTCAGTGAATTGATTTTTTTGTGTGATGATCAAAACCACAGTTTTGAATATGCACTGATCCTTTTCTATCCATGTATAATTTGTTCTTCTATATTTCAATTGACAATCAAACCAGGTCTTGTAAACCTGACAAATTAAATATTAAAATCAAATTCGGTCCAGCAGCCCATTTTTCCATTTCGTATTTTTGATCCGAGTCAAAAATGAAATAATGAAAAACACTGCCTTTCTCGTTTTTGATAACAAGTAATACAAGGATTCATATGGCCCTCAATGTTTTGTACTTCTGAATAATATAACTGTTAGTGTTATTTTCCTGTTCACATTTTTGAATTCAGAGGTTCATAGTGAGCATTTAATAATGAATAATATGTAATGTTTCAAATGAACCTAGATATGTTTAATCTTTCCAGAAGTTTTTTTTTTTTTCCAGACAAACTTTTTCTTCATTTTATGTGGTCTTCAAATATGAAAGGCAGAGTGATTTTGGTAAAAACTTTAGATTTGTGTTCTGTGTGAAGACATGAAAAGTATGCCATTTGCAATAAAAATTTCATGAAATAGTTCATTTGCATTTAATGTTAATGGTTCAAAGAATGTCAGGCTGAATGGTCGGCCCCCACACATTTTCACCTCACCAAATCTGGCCCTCTTTGCAAAAAGTTTGGACACCCCTGCATTAGGTCATACAGATGTACCTAGTAAAGTGATGAGAGCATAATCAAACATATTTTTACCCTTTGTAAAGACTTAAAATTAACATTGTGTATTTATCACATGTAAATACTGTTTAGTCTTTGAAGACAAGAATATTAAATGGCAATAATTTCAATAAACTCAAAATACCTTGTCATTGCATCCGATCACACAAAGATCATGACATTCATTCGGCTTTCTCTGCATGACCTCAATCAGATTGTACAGCTGAAGGCCTTCACGGATCTGTTGCAGCATTGGTGTACGTTTTGTTGTCATGTGTAGACCAACAGCCCTTAAAAAAGGAAATGTATAAAATATTTCAAATTTAATGAGAATCACGAAAAATGGCAATACAGAGCACTCAAAGTTTTAGGCAGGTGTGAAAAGTATCATTGTAAGAACTGATGGCAAAGAGCAGTCATACTTAATACTAATATTGTTTCGATTTTTCTCTTGTAATCTGATAAGAATAAGCCATCGCAAAATGCAATGAAAAATAGGGTACAGGGAGAAGGAAAAGTGCCATACAGAACCAATGCATTATTATTATTATTAAAATGCAATACAAACCTTATTATCCGTTCCTTATGGTCAACACTGATTGGACCAGTGTAGCCACAATCCAGGATTTCTTCAACATAGGGGGACAGGTCAGATGCATCTTCAAGCTAAAGAAATGACACATAAAAATAACAAGAAGATTAAGCTCTCAACTGTGTATTTTAGCACTTGTTATTGTAAACCTGTACACAGATATGCATTCATACATCTTTGTATATTAGAAATATGTATCATGTACACTACCAAGCAAAGGTTTGAGCACACCTTACCATTGCAATGAATGAAGTGTGTCCAAACTTTTGACTAGTAGTGTACATATATATTAAGGGCAAGTTTGCCATTCACTTGATATACAAGAAAAACAACTGTTTGAAATTTGAGCTTAATTTGTTCAATAAACAAAGGAGTGCAAAGATGATGAAAAATTAAATGTTATTATTGAGATAGCTTGAAACTATTTCCCAAACCTACCGTTTTGATGAATGGTGACAACTCCGTGTCATGAATTCCCTCAGTTTTAAGGTTTCCAGTGACAAGGTAGTGGTAACACCACTCCTGCAGAAATCTTGGTGCTGGTCCTCCTTGGGCAATGCTCACTGCAAATATTTCACCTGCAACTCTGTGTGAAATGCCATGGAATCAATCAAGCAAGCAAGTGCAAGAACTAAATTAAAGATGCACAGAGGAAGCAGGTGCTTAACATATTTTACGTATTACCTCCATCTAGTGCTGGGCGATTCTTGCTAAAATGTGAATCTCGATTTTCCTCCACAAAGATTGAGATCTACGATTCTCACACGATTTTTTTTCCACATTTTTTAAATTTTCTTTAAACTGTATTGAAAATTTTTTGAACATTAATAAAATTAAAACGAGGAA
>JAQMCX010000429.1:0-11729 GCA_029814765.1 Acanthurus leucopareius | reverse complement strand
GCCTGAATCTGAGACCCCAGGAACTCAGATAAAGAGCAGAAACTCAACTTCCCAGAGTCCCCCAGATTTCACACCTAAGTGTGAACACAGACTATAAAAGCCACCTCTGCCCCCGCATCTCTTTCTTCTCTTTGTGCTCTTCTCTTTCCGCTCTTCTTGCCTCCTCTCCAGAGAAGCGCAGCGACGCAAGAGCCTGCTGAAGGATCAACCAGGAGTCAGCAAGTTAAGTCAGCACAGGACTGACTTAACTTCGGCCAGGACACAAGGTCTGCCGGCTGAGACTTAGAAGCAACGGGAGTCACAAACCAAAGTTAGCCACGAGCTGCTAACTTATGGAACAAAGGAGCAACCAGTGGTCTTCACAGATCCAGAGTTCAGAAGGCCAGACCAGCCTGTAACCCATCAGGAAGCCTCACCAACCTGCAGCTTATTGGACTTTACAAAGCAACACACCGATAAGGACATCTTTCCCCTCAAAAGAGACTAGGTAACGTAACTGGGCGCAACCTAGGTTAAGACAGCACAGCTAAGCAGAGAATTATTCCACTGTTGTCATTGTTGCAGTGATTTTATTGGATGTATTCCTGAGCTTTATGTCTAGGCTCAGTTATTGTTGAGTCAGCTGCACATTTCACACACAAATAAGACTGGAACACATCCAGTAACTAACATGTGAGTAACCTGTGTGAAACTAAACCCCCCTCTCTTAACCTGGCACCCTCATCTTACATGCATTTAGCCTTACAAAGAAACCTTTAACCTCCCCCACTAGCCGTGTGGTGTTGGCCATAATCTTGGGTTCGGCCATCTTTGTTTTGGTTTCTTTCTAACCACCATTTTGAGTCAGCCATCTTGTCTTTGTCTTCCCATCAGACACACACACACACACACACACACACACACATGCACATGTAAATAGTACATATGCTTGTAGTTCAGATATTGTGTGTTTTGTTTGGTATCTGTTAAATAAATGCTTTTGACACAAGTCAGTTGTTTGTCTGTTTAATCTGTACAAAAGTGAATGTTGCCAACCTCGACGCTGCAGAACTCCAAATCCTTCATCTTTACTGACAATTGATTAGGACTTTGATTATAATTATTAAGTTAATTAATTATCATGGTTCCAAATTGATAGTTAGTACTTTCATGAGACTGGTTAAATGATTGGCTGTCATGTCCCTTTCTAAGGGTGGTGCCCCGAGGTAGTTTAATGTAAATTAAATCCTATATCATTTATTTAAGATAGCCAATCCCAAATTATTAAGCCCAACATAGTTGGAGCCCCGTGTGACCAAACAGAACAGATTCAATAGTTTGAAGTATCAGTAAAACTGAAGATGCTGAGAGAAATGAAACGCACTATAACCCTGACAGATGGTCTCAGGAGGTGAAGTTTAAACAGTGAAATTACAGGGAAGGTGAGAAAACTCGTCTCAAACCTTAAAGTTTTTCACTTAAGTGAAGAGAAACTGAGCTGAGATTATCTCCCTCAGCTCACAAACTCGCTGTCAGAGTTTACAGATGAATCATGTGACTCAGATATTTATGACACTTCCTCTCCTCCATCACTCTGAAGTGTTTGTCCTTGTTCTCCTGTGGGAACAGGGTTTGTCTTCAGGTTTCAGCTCGAGTAGAGGAACATTTTAATAAACTTCAGATTCCTCCACAAACACAGTGGCTGAGGAGTAAATACACTGTGAGAAGACAAACATCTGCCACAGAATGTGTCAGTCATCGTTTGATCCCGGCTCTGTTTCAGGCAGCAGCGGCTCGCTCTCATTCCAAACCTCCTTCAGAAAAACTCAGATTTTAGCAGGTTTCAACAGTCTGTGTTTGTTGGTTGTCAAATAAAAACTTGGCAGAGAGCAGACGATCCGGAGCAGAGAGAGTCCGGTTTGACGCCCTGAACTCTGATGTGTCGGACAGTTTTGACGGGAACGCCGACCGACTGGAGCTGGAACCGTCATGTTTGTCTGCGCGGCGTCACACAGCGGCAGACGATGATGTGAACTCTCGAGTCTCTGGTTCCTGATGACGAGCAGCTGACGAAGAAAAACCCAGATTCATGATTTTACACTCAAACTGTTCCAGTGAAAAAGCAGCAGGAAGTTCAGCTGTCAGCAGATCCTGTTAGTTCACTGTGTGTGTGTGTGTGTGTGTGTGTGTGTGTGTGTGCAGTGAGTGTGTGTACAGTGTGTGTGTGTGATGTGTGTGTGCAGTGAGTGTGTGTGTGTGTGCGTGTGTGTGTGTGTGTGTACAGTGAGTATGTGTGTGTGTACAGTGAGTGTGTGTGTGTGTGTGTGTGTACAGTGAGTGTGTGTGTGCGCCCCTCGTCTCCGCTGATGCTGCGTTCAGAATAAAAGCATGAGAGAAACGATTGTGGCTCATTAAACTCCAGCAGAGTTGTTTTTTTCTGCGGCTGAGAAAAGTCCTCGGAGACACAAACATGTTGTTGTTTGGCTCGCCGGGACACTTCCTGTCTCTCCTCGTCTCTTTCAGATTGTTCCTCAGACCAACACAAAGAGCCATGAAAACAAAATACTGACATATAATGAGCCGTTGGGCCTCTGATTAGAAACAATGATGGCTACAGTCGGACTGCTGTGTCAGCTCTGAGACGCCATGGCAACCCCGTCTGACAGGAAGTTGACTTTCTCAGGCCTTCAGGAATATTAATAACCATCGCGGCCCGGCTGCCAAGTTCCTCTGGCCGGGATTCAAACCCACGCGGCGACCGGGACGCAGTCGGGATCAGTTTGATGGTAACTGTTGTTGATGGCGGCAGGAGACGAGCGGGAGCGACGTTCTCGACAGGTTCTGCTGGAGAACAGAGTCCGGACTGTTCTGCATGTTGCTCCTGCGTGCTGAAATGTCGTCGCCCTGCACACGTCTGCGCTCACGTGGAGCCGGTCCCAGACGGACGGCAGCACTTCAGATATTGTTGTCTGTAATCTGGTTAAGGCGTTGTGTGGAAACGTTTGCTCGACAGTTTCTTTGCTCCTCTGAGGCTTCACACAGTCAATCTGAATCCTGCTTCATATGAACAGGCTCTCCACGTTTCTGCAGGAAGCTTCTAATCTCATTCTGCCGGTTTCATTAGAGAATGATGAGCAGCAGGCTGAGGAACGCGACTTTATCTGAAAGTAATGAGGCTCATTTCACAAGGTTTCTGTTCATTCAGGTGAGTCCAGAGAGAAAACAGGAAAACAGCTGAGAGGAATATTTTCATCTGAAAAATAAAACACAAGCAGACGAGTCCCATGTGGACTCAGCTCATGTGCTTCACTTTTGAATCCAATCATCAGAGTTTTAAATAACCTGCAGGGTAACATCAGAGACGATCACAAAGGAGGAGACAGACAAAGAGCTAAACACCCTTTAGTTCATCTGCTCTCTGACGGTCGAACTGACAGCATGATGAACAGTGAGTGTGTGTGACGGCAGTGCAGAGGTGTGACAGTTTGCTCAAATGACAAATGGTTTCATTTCAGTGATTCCTGAAAACTCCACTAGAAGATGTGTACAAACCTCGATGTAAAAACGAGTGTACGAACCACCACAGTGTTATACAGGACTGATGTTTTACAAGAACTAATGTATTAATAATTACACAGATGGTGCATGCTTAGCTTAGCTTAGCTTAGCTTAGCTGAGTTTAGCTTAGTTTAGCTTAGCTTAGCTTAGCTATAGTCTGAGCCTGCAGTGACGACCGTCACTGACTGGTTGTCCACCAGTTATTTCATTAAGACGCTGCTCTCTGTCGTCACATCCGTATAAGACACATAAACGTGGCATCATCTAAGTCGCATTAAAAAGTCTGTATTTTGCATTGCAGGCTAACTAACGTTGACGGCTGATTAACAGCTCATCTCTTGGCTAACTGCTTCATAGCTAGCTTGTCAGCCAAAGTTACAGTTTACAACCAAATCTTGACCAAAGAAAACAAACACCAACTGAATTTACTCAACTAACAAATGTGAACTCTGGTTTATTATTGATACGGAGTCGCATGGAGGCAAGTTTTCATCATCCTTCTGTATCCACAGTAAACACAACCGACTTAGCAATGTGGCATTTAGGTTAGCGAAAGCTTTTTAGCAGGTGAGTTAATGAGATCCACTCTGTCTGCATTCGACTGTAAAGAAGTTTGTGTCATGAAATCGAGAGTTTTTTCTCATGGAAAAAAAATCTTTTAAACGTTATTTTGGGGCAGAGACACAAAACTTTTTTCAGTGGTTTACACTGTTGAATCTTTATATGCAGTTTTGATATCCAGATCCAGATATCTCCGTCTCCCCATTCATTTAGAAAGAACCTGGTCTAGTTAACCCAGAACAACTGCACAGAGACGTTACCAAGATGGCCGCAGAGTGGCAGGACTTGTCTACAGGAACATTGATTTCACATTCAAATAAGGAGCCCAGTGAATCAGATTCTGAACCAGGAAATATTTCAGCCTTTCATGAGTCAAACAACAGGAATGTTTTTCTGATTTAAAGACTCAAAAATCCCACTGAGACTCACTGTCACAAAACCAATCTGAGCTCGAGCTGTTTTAACATCTGAGCCACAATTCACAAAATAAAACTTAGATACAGACATGAAACAAATGACAGCATTTAAAAAAAAAAACAGGTTAAAACCTGGAAGAGATTGAAATTCAGGATAAAATGAGAAAATTTATTTTAAAAAATCCAAATTTACAAAAAGAAAAAACACAAAAAGTCTACATCTTTGATTGCAAAAACATGTAAGGACCCAAAAAGTGTATCAGAGAGTGTATCAGTGTGCATATCAGTGTGTACATCAGAGTGTGCACCAGAGTGTGTATATCAGAGTGTGTATAGTGTGTGTCAGCAGCAAAAAGGATAAACGATGAAGAAGAACCGTTTTCATCACAGCATCACACTGACAGAAACTAAAGTGTAAAAGAGCTGAAACATGTTGACATTTGTGTGCCGATAATCCAGTTTTCATCTGTCGAGCTCGTAATCCTCATAAAAGCATCAGGAGGGGGGGGGGGAGGAAACCAGCAAAATGCAACAGTCAGTTAATCAAATGATCTGAACTTTTTTCTTATTTCTCCTCCAAATGAATTTCTGTCTCTGAGCTTCTTTGAACTGATGTTTCATTCAGCGACACTGACGCTCTTCACATCCAGCAACGTCACTAACTCTGAACTCTTCACACAAACATTTTATTCTGCTTCTCTGGTTGGTTTGACAGAACTGGGCAAAGCGACACCTGCAGTGAGCAGGTGGGCAGGTGGGCAGGTGAGCAGGTGAGCAGGTGGGCGGGTGAGCAGGTGGGCAGGTGGGCAGGTGAGCAGGTGGGCGGGTGAGCAGGTGGGCAGGTGGGCAGTCTTTACAATGGCTCTTGCATTGTTTTCTGTCCTGATGAACTCTGTTTGGATTGGCCGTTATCTGTTACCGTGCTGCAGGAGCATCTTTACACTCTGATGAATGAAACTTTACGGTGTAAAAACCTCAGTGTGAGTTAAAGTTTCGGTCCATAAACGATGAGACTTTAAAGTTAAAGGTCGTGTTTGTTTCTTCTGGAGTCTGCGATGCTGTTTCTCTGAGGTGGAGGCAGACGGAGGCAGAGAAGGAGATGGATGGAGGCAGAAAGAGGTGGAAACAGAGAAAAGGAGGAAATGGAATAATAAAACAGGTTGTGGACAGACAGTGAGACGCCAGCCGCCTGCTCCCATCATGCATCAGGATGGAGAGGGAGCAGAGCAGGTAGAGTTAGTGTGTTGAATCAGAAATGAGACAGAACATCCGATTTATTTTGCTGCTGTCACAGTTTAATAATCATGAGACTCGAGTGAGGAAACAACAGTCAGTGTTCACTGCTGAGACCTGAAGGCGCTCGTCGTCTCTGCTCCATACCGACCAATCAGAGGACACCTTGGGACGTCTTCCTCCCCTGAAATGACCTCCAGCTGATGGACAGAACAAACGGTGAACGTTTCAAACATGGAGTCGATCAGTAAACATGAACCAAAGCATTTTGAGCATAAAAGTAAAACTGAGTTTGACGGAGCCGAAAGGAAAAATGACGAAACTTTTAGCAGAAAAACAAGAAGCACCGACAGCTGCAGAGTGTGTGTGTGTGTGTGTGTGTGCGTGTGTGTGGTCACTGAGCCACACCGAGGCCAAACTGTTACAGCAGTAATTCTTTAATGTTCATCTGCAGCTTCCAGTTATGTTTGTTCTCTCCGTGTTCTGAAGCAGCAGATCACATGACGTGTTAAACTACGTCTGGGTCCAAAAATGTTCTAAATGCAGCTGCAAGGAAGAACAAAACTTTCCATTCATATATGAAGGCGCGCGTCTTCCTGCCTTGTCCTGAAACGACACGTTTGTGCAGAGCAGCTTCAGAGTCGGACTCAGCAGCGTGAGGCTGAAGGGAGGCAGCAGGAAGCAGCAGGAAGCAGCAGGAAGCAGCAGGAAGCAGCAGCAGCTCCAACCCTCAGCACGTTTTTATAAAACAGACTCAAACGCTGTCAAAGGAGCTCAAAACACCAGCAGCACCTCAGCTGCTGTTTACATCACATCCATCCATGACACAGTTTTCCAGCTTTGTGTAGCAACCGCTGTCCGCTAGGTGAGAAGATGAAGCTGAACGATGACGAGCTGCTGCTCTGGGTTCAGTCAGCTGAAGGGTTCGTCAGGGACGTCACATGATCAGCACTGGTCTCAGTTCTGTTTCCATGTTTGTCTTTCTTATGCGGCCGCTGACACGTTTGCAGCAGCTTGCAGCCTCTTTGTAAGTGAACTCAGCTCAGACGGCGAGTTCGTCCTGAGACTGAAGCTGTCTGATGTTTGCTGCTGTGATGCACAGGCTGCGTCAGAGACGGGGAACGACTGGACCAGAGATCTGGTTTCAGGATCCGTTCAAAATGTGGATAAAACTGAAAGTGCATTTCCTGTGAAGAAAAAGGCCACAAATTGAGATGAAACCAAACTGGACACTGATCCAGAAACACAGATAGTTTGAAATAAGTCCATGCTCTCTGGTTCTCCACATGCAAACTTTTCTCGCCCCCCTCAGTCGAAACACTGAGCCAATGAGGTGCCTCCGTTCATGATGCCTGCTTCATCTGGGGTCTTTGGACGTTTCTGCCTCTGGACGGAGCAGAGTTTGGGTAAAACAACAGCAGCGCAGCAGAGTTGAGCTTGTTGTAGAAATGATTTCAATCACAAAATGACAGAAGAACTGATGAAACCGTGCCCTGAGGTCAAACTCTGGGTGGTCTCCTTCCTCTTCTTCATGGTGGGAGTAAACAATGTGTTTTATGATTCATGCAGCAGATCCTCGCAGCAGCAGCTCGTCTCAATCTGATTATCTCAGAAAATATGGAGCGCAGCAGCAGCAGCTTGTGTCCATGATTAAATCAGCGCTAACGAGAGCTTATTAAGTTGATCTGATCGGCTCCACACTGGCGTTCCTCCTCCTGTCTGTGGTCGCTGACGGTGTCCTGTGAGAGTCAGGTGGAGCATCACGACCACTTCCTGTCACAGTCACACCTGAGCCTCCATTTCACACAGGTGAACGCAAATCATCTCTCTTGGACTTTACACACAAACATTTCAGAGCCTAACAGTGAAAGTTTGTGCAGCTCTGTGGGCTTTGTCTTCAACGTTTTTGAGTAAACGTGTGGAACCTCAACAAAACCGATACACATGAACTTCGACACTTGCCGGAAAAAAAAGACCTCATATAGAACTTGATTTATTTTGGTCTTTTAAATCCAAACTGACTGTATTAGTCAAGTCTAAAATGAAATCACAAATTTGGGTCCAGAGGTCGTCAAACAACACTGATCAACAAAATGACTTTAAGAGGAGAAAAAACATGTGGAACCTGAAATGTTCTGGACTTAAACTCAACAACTGAAGCAAATCAGGAGCTGCTGATGGATGACTGAGGAGGGGAGAAGGAGGAGGAGGAGGAGGAGGAGGGGGAAGAGGAGGAGCCACCAACTCACACATGGTCCGGTTTCACAGAACTCACCTATTTCTGTGTGTGTGTGTGTGTGTGTGTGTGTGTATATACATGTATGTATGTATAAAATGTAAAATTAATATCACAAAGTGTGATAGAGGAAATGGTGTCCATTTGCAGTAAAACTTTTTAGGCTCAACAAAAGTGTCCAACTCACATGGTCTCACAAGACACTACATTCATAACAAAGAGCAGTGATGAGATAATAAAATGAGTAAAAAAAAAGAAAATTCCTCTATAATCCATGTCAAACAGTAAAGATTTAAACAGCACGCTGCTGCACAACGTGCCTTTATCACATCAGACATAAAGCATCCTCTTATGCTGCTTGTAGGCATCCAGCAAAACCTGAGCAAATGGAAACACTCAGTGTGTGAATAGAAACCAAAGTTCACCTTCATCCAACACAGAAGACAAATCAGGACGGTGTGCACACAGGTTAAAGACAGTCCTGAAGGTCGTGGTAGATCGGACAGGAAAACAAAAAGTGCATTTCATTTTCAACTTCTCCCAGATCACACAAGTGACACTTTCTGTTCTCCATCTGAGCGGAAACGCCCCAGTTTGTGCTACCAGATTCAAAATACCACATCGTACCTGAGCAGAGAAGGACGCCTGAAACGCAGTGAATTGTTTAAGCTGCTGTACTGTGTGTTCATCCAGTTCAGCCTGGTGTTAGCACCACAGCTAATAAAGATAGCATCGCAGGCTCAGTGCTGGAGTGTGTTTATTGAAGGTCAGTCAGTGGGGTCGGGAGCCGAACTTGGTGCTTTTAGGGGCACCGGCTGAACAACATCGGCACTCCGGAAGGTTCGGGTTAGGTTGATTTATGATGATGATCTGTTCACATAACTCCTCGTCATAGATAAAACATTTCGGTAACGCAGAATGCTCACTGCAAAGAGGAAGACGCAGAGGGAGGAGTCACCCCAAAGCTCAGCTCCTGACGTCTCATGTTCCTGACTGACACACTGATCAGTTCACTGTGACGTTTGAACGTTGGTGTGAAACCAACAGAAGTTTACCTGCACGTTAAACATGAGGAAATATTACAGGATGAATTCTTTGATTCCTGTATGGTAACACACTTAGTCTGTTAGCTCGATGCTAACACACAATAGGAATAATCATTGATGTGCTAAGGTAAGCTAGCATTGTGTCCGTGAAAATATATTTAAAAACAAAACATAACATGAAGCGACGTGTTTGTTCACAGCAGAGTGCAGCAGGAGGTGAAGGACTCGTCCGTTATAAAGACGCTTCTGCTTTGACTCCAAGACAAACTGAGTCTGTTACCAGCAGCCGAGCGCTACGCTAGGTGCTCACTGTTAGCATGTTAGCATAGGGTCGTGGCCAAAGTCTCATGCACTTCCTGAGAGAGGCGTGGCCAGCCTCAGCTCATTTGCATTTAAAGCTACAGACACAGAAACAGCACACTCAGAAGAAGGCTGAAACACAGGAGTGTATGGACACGACGGTCCACGTGATCCGAGTGTGTTTGAAACCAGAAACTCCACAGACAAGTTCAGGAAACTTCAGACACCTTTTAACACTGTCAAAAAAGGGGCATAATATGGGATCGCTTCCATGTCCGATCAGACTTTTATACCTTCTTCAAAGGTGAGATGGGTGTCAAGAATAGATCCCAGGTACTTATATTGTTCCATATATGAGGAGGTGTTGAACCAAAAACACAGTTAAACTTAGAATGTGTCTCTTTTTTCTCCCTGAAATGCATAATTTGAGTTTAATATTTGTTTATTTTCAATCTCCATTTATGACATCAACAGTACACAATATTCAATTTTCAATATTGAACAAGTTTTGAAGATCATCTTCAGTCTCGACAGAAATGTTCCCAGTGTGAATTCATCCGATCTGACACCAACAGCTCGATGGCTCGCAGACATCAAACAATGCAGGAGGAAGCACGTCCCCCTGTTTCATGGCAAGAGTGAGTGGAAACAAACATGTTCTACCTCCATTTACCTGCACACAGGTAACTGGGGTTGATCAGGAATTTTTAAAGCATCATAAAAGTTAACATCTCTACCAGAATTTAGTCATTTAAAGGTGAGAACATCATGATGAACACTATCGAACACTATCACGATCTTTTTGGAAGTCTTTGAAGTGACAAACGTAGGTCTGCCTCCCTGTAGCCTGACGCTGATGACAGTAAATACATCAATACACGCTGCTCATCTGCCAGAAGGTCAGATGTTTCCTCAAACCTCTACACACATTCACAAAGACTATAAATAAAGATGGAAATACAGACAAAACATTCCTTATTGGTTTGCATTAAAAGTTTGTGACGTAGTTAAACGAAAGGCGACCAGCTGACTGGTGTTAACCAGAGTTCATTGTGTTTTATATTTGATGAGTGAATCGTGAAGAAGAGAGAAGAACAGAACTCCATATCCATGAAGAAGAACTGTGTTGTTTAAGTGTGTTGTTGTGTTAGTGTGTTGATGTGTTAGTGTGTTGTTGTGTAAGTGTGTTGTTGTGTTGTTGTGATGTTGCGTTAGTGTGATGTTGTGTTAGTGTGTTGTTGTGCTGTTGTGTTGTTGTGTTAGTGTGATGTTGTGTTAGTGTGTTAGTGTTTTCTTGTGTTGTTGTGTTAGTGTGTTAGAGTGATGTTGTGTTAGTGTGTTAGTGTGATGTTGTGTTAGTGTGTTACTGTGTTAGTGTGTTGTTGTGTTGTTGTGATGTTGCGTTAGTGTGATGTTGTGTTAGTGTGTTAGTGTGTTGTTGTGTTAGTGTGATGTTCTGTTGTTGTGATGTTGTGTTAGTGTGGTGTTGTGTTAGTGTGATGTTGTGTTAGTGTTTTGTTGTGTTAGTGTGTTGTTGTGTTGTTGCGTTAGTGTGATGTTGTGTTAGTGTGTTAGTGTGTTAGTGTGTTAGTGTTTTGTTGTGTTGTTGTGTTGTTGCGTTAGAGTGATGTTGTGTTAGTGTGTTAGTGTGATGTTGTGTTAGTGTGTTACTGTGTTAGTGTGTTAGTGTGATGTTGTGTTGTTGTGATGTTGTGTTAGTGTGATGTTGTGTTAGTGTGTTGATGTGTTAGTGTGTTGTTGTGATGTTGCGTTAGTGTGATGTTGTGTTAGTGTATTCGTGTGATGTTGTGTTGTTGTGATGTTGTGTTAGTGTGGTGTTGTGTTAGTGTGATGTTGTGTTAGTGTGTTGTTGTGTTAGTGTGTTGTTGTGTTAGTGTGATGTTGTGTTGTTGTGATGTTGTGTTAGTGTGATGTTGTGTTAGTGTGTTGTTGTGATGTTGCGTTAGTTTGTGTTCACTGTAACAATCCCTGTCCTTTTCTGCTCATAATGAAGTTCAACACTTCCTGACCTGACTCTGACATCAAAAGGTCATGTGACGACGGCCGAGGCCACTTCAGTACTTATAGAGCTGAACATATCAATCAATCAATCAATCAATCAATCAATGAAACACTTAGAGTCCTTCTGTGTTGAAGCGAGAGCCTGAGGCTGAGAACTGAACAACAGAGAGACAAGACTCCTCCTTCAGTCCACTTCCTGTCCTCAGTTCTACCCCCAACACACACACACACACACACGCACACACACACGCACACACACACACACACACACACACACAAGCACACACACACACACGCACGCACGCACACACACACAAGCACACACACACACAAGCACGCACGCACACACACACAATCACACACACACACACAAGCACA
>JAQMCX010000428.1:0-11785 GCA_029814765.1 Acanthurus leucopareius | reverse complement strand
ACACACACACACACACACACACACACACACACACACACACACACACACACACACACACACAGACACACACACACACTGACCCTGAATAATTTACAGGCACTACTTCCTCTCCCACACTAATCTGTCACCTCCTCTGCTTCTCTGTGGCTTGAGTTTACATGCTGTGTGTGTATGTGAGCTCATTTGCATGTGTGTTTCACTCTGTGTGTGTGTGTGTGTGTGTGTGGGTGATGCGCGTGGGCATGCGCTGTATGAGCGAGTGTTTGTTGTGTGTTTGTTTGTTCGTTGGTTTTGGCAGCGGCTCAGAAACACACACAGCATTTTAAGTTACAAGTAGCTGAGCTGTGCAAAGAGGCGACCAATCAGAGCACAGCTGCCGAAACGCCACGACGGCTCTGAGGCCCATGATGCTGCACGGGACGGCACTTAAACGCAAGATTCAAACACATTATACACATATGTTTACTGTGAGTCCATAAAGAACAGAAATATTTACATTTAAATGCCATAACTGCTCCATAAAACACAATAATCTGCATATTAATGCAACTTTAAAAACAAAAATTAACATTAAAGTCATCCAGTGATGCAACATGATCAATGAATATTTAACGAATTGTAAATCTGATCTGTGGAGTTAAATATATCACATCAATACAGCTAATTATATTAAAGCAGTGGCTGCAATTTAAACTAATATTTATGTTAATTTTTCAAACAGAAGCTCATCTTCCTCCTCATCTGGGACTCAGCGGCAGTTTTTAAACTGTGTGTCTCATTCTGGCTCATGATCACATCAAATATTATTCCCATAATGCACCTTGTAATGAAACAGAGGAGCCTCCTGCGAGCAAAACTCAGAGACGACGTTTCATCTGTGGACTCGAAGCGAACGCTGAATAATTTAGTGAGCAGAGTTTTTTCACAGCTGAGCAGGTCTGAGCTGGAGCTCCACGAGGAGACCACGACGCTTCGGACAGATGTTTGGATTTTAATTTTTATGATCTCTAATCATCTCTAACATCCTTCATCTGGAGAGTTTAATGTCTCGTCAGCTTTAAACTCACAGACGCAGTTTTTATTCTGTTGAAATGTTGAAATATCACATGAAAGGTGTGTTTTCTTATAAAGCTAAGGCAGATTTATGCTTCTGAAGAAACAGACAGATGTTTAGATCACATATTGTTTGCATCAGGTGGAAACAACGAGAGCTGTGATTGGTCAGTTTGAGCAGCTCAGGGTCTGAATACTGGATTTTCCTGAATGTTTACTCTCTGGACTCTGATTGGAGGATGTTTCATACACACACACACAGTCTGCTGAACACACACGCTTGTGGAGGCTGAAGGTATTTTTTGTTCTCTCATGTTCCTGGTGAAGGTTTGATGAAGGTCCTGACAACATGGCTGAGTGATGTCATTGTTTTCAACCACAACACACACACACACACATATGTGCGTTTTACATCTGTATCAAAGCCATTTTTAGAGTAAACCCTGTGTTTTATCACGAGTGAATGAAGGAATGTGTTGAAGTTGAAGTGTAATAAATGCATCGCTCAGTAATCTCCTCCTCCTCCTCAGTGATGCTGCACACACTCAGAATACACACACGTGTGTTTTTTTGATTTGAGGAAGCTGCTTGAAAAGAAACCATCTCCTGACCGTGAAGCTGCTCTCTGTCGACTGAATGAAACCAGATAAACATGATTTCTCTGGCTGTAAAACGAGTGTGTGACACATCTTGTGCTGTGAAAACCTGAATCCTGGTCTGAACTTAAAACTCAAACTGTTCCTGTCTGTGGTCATGAGTCCTTAAACGCCTCACGTGAAGGATCTGAATGACACTTAAAACAGAAGCTGAAGGCTTCATGTCTACTACAGCTGTTTGACACATCAGTTTTTTTGGTTAAACTTCACAAATGGCTGAAATTTGCCTGAAATAAAACACTAAACTTGCCTTCAAGTGGTGAAAAAAATCATCAATTTCAGGTAAAAGTTCAATATGATCATGAAAACTAAACAGCCAAATATCTAAACTTACTGTCACATCGTTTTCTGGTGCACAAACAGAAGAAACTGAGCTGAAAACAGAGAAAAGGATTAATTGAAGATGTGATGTTCGAGTTTAATGGAGGAGGAAGCAGTCTGAGATTATTGGCAGTTTTATGTTTCATTGTAATTTTCTGAAGGAGGAAACATCAGCTCCGAGCGGCTGAATGTGATGAAATCAGTAAAAGAGGACGAGGAAATTAGGAGGCATTACGTTTACTGACAATCACGACACAGTCGGAAAAAACGGCTTCACCTCCTTTTAAGATGAAAGCAATGAAGAGGAGGAAGGAGACGCTGAGTTCACTGACACGTCGGTTACATCAGCGCCATGAAAACATGAGCTCAGTCAAATAACTGTTATCCAATACACAATAATAAACTGTTAAAACTGCACATTTGGATCATGGAAATACTAAAAAAAGCAATTATATTCCATCTTTTGCATCGAGTCCAAGTTGAATTTTTCAAATATTTGAGGAAGAACTGTGAGTTTCCTTAATGTAAACATAAAATATTCCTTTAAAATTATTGTTTTGAGTCATTTAATGTCTTTATTAGATAACTAACAGAAGAGAAATGACGCCCACAGACAGAAATGCAGGTGATGCTGCATTAAGGCACAAATGGAAATCACGCTCTATTAACCAGCAGATGTTAAAGAGAAACACATGTGAAAGTTATGCAGATATATTCAGTGTAAACACTTTGTGCTGACAGCTAACATTATGCAAATATTGTATAAGTGTTTTGTTGCTTTCATAATCGAAACTATGATCCGACTGCAAACACATACGAGGATGTTAATCAGATGAATTTGTTATAAATTATGCAGATGTATGGCTGCACTTTTTCCACTTATAACAGCACTTATTCTTTTGAAATATTCAGTTTAAATAAAGTTTTCTTGCACTAGAATTTGATTTATTGTCCTAAATAAACAGACATGATAATGAGGTTTGCAGGATGCAGCTCGTTTTTCATTTGTTCTTTGGTTTTTTAGAGGAAACAAAAAAACAGAGGCATTAAAGGACAGTAATTACAAAACTGAAAATGATAAAGAACCAAAAAATAAATAAAAATACAAACACATTCAGGATTAACGGGGCAGTAACATTAGTGTCGCAGTCAGAAGTTGGATCAGTTCTGATCTACAAGCGGTTCGGATTACAGAACAACAAAAAGCTGAAATCTGATCCTTTAATCCGTCACATCTTATCCCTCCACACACTCCCTCCTCCTGCCCGGCAGAAACATGCTCAGTCTGCTGATTTATGCTAATGTTGGCTTCCTGCCTTCTGAGCGGTTTTTAGGAAATTGTGAGACTAATTGCAGTGGGATGGGACTGAGTGTGTGTTTCCTAAAATGGGATTTTCGTGTCTTTTTTACATAGTTGTGAACAGTAACAAGGCTCCTGCTGAGATTTCATCTGTGACCATGAAGTTACATTACGATGAGATGATGCAGTGAACCTCCCACAGAGCTGCTGGAGGGACGAACAGCAGCTTTCAGACCCACTGGAGACTCAATGTTCATGGTCAATTTGATGGAAATAAAGTTTCTGTGAGAGAAGGTGGAACATCTGAAAAAAATGTGCTTTTACTGTCTTTTAGTGTTCAGAGTGTGAAATTAAAGGGGGTCTTTTGGCAGAAATTAGATATAATCTGCATAATTAAGTTTTCATTTTTGTAGTTGGTTGTAATCACCTGAAAATCAGCCTCATTTTGTTTTAATTTCTTAGAATGAGTCTTTCATCCACATAGGGAGCAAATCGCCGTGTTCCTACCAACACTGACTTTAAGGGGGACACTTGCAATTTTTTACAGGGAGGGTAAAGAGGCGTTAAGACACAATCAAGCATCGGGAATGTAGCCACAGGTTTCTGCAGAGCTTTGAAAATACAGTGTGAGTGTTTGTATTCCTTCGTTCTGATTGGCCAGTCATGGAATACTCACTTAGCTGCCATCTGCAATCTCACCACTATAGCTCACTAAATCCAGCAGACTGGATCTTGAATAGCGTTTTGAAACATGAATAGTTTCTCAAAAAACATTATGAGAAACAGTAAATAAATGATACCAGCTTCAATTGTTTGTCATGTTTAAGTGTAAAAATGAAAAAAAAATCTCTGTGTTCAGATCAACGGGTGGATAAAATGTCACCTTCAGCTTTGGGAAATTTTAAAAGACAGTTAAAAAAATATTCAGCGTTGAATCGATAATAAAAAACTGTGTTTAGATTGTATCCTACAGGACACTTCAGATTAATATCTAAAATGGAGCCACAGTGGGACAATATTTACAATAATACAGAGATTATTTCTTTATGGATCTCCAGCAGGCAGATTGATCTGAATCCCTTTAGAGCAGGATTACAAACAGGTTTTTTAATGAATAATCTTTAATTACTTTGAAAGCCAATAAACTACACAATACTGACACTTGCTGAAGTAAAAAATCCTCTACAATCAGATATTTTAACTGTTTTAGAAACACATTTAATCACATCAGACTGAGTCTCATATGTCATCCTGCGTATTCAAATCAAGTACTTAGTGATAAAACATCAGATTATCATTTTATCCCCTTAAATTCCTCTAATCTTACTTTGCTTAATCATTAAAAAGCCACAGTTTTGCTTCTGATCAGCCTGTACGACAGAAAGAGACGGACTTTTACCTCTAAACCTTCAAATAATCCTCCATCGGTGATGAACCGTTTACCAAACATGCTGAACGCTAATCTGTGTTTGAGTGACGTTAATCTATGACACGACCTGCCACACACACACACACACACAAACACACACACACACACGTTAAACCAGCCCTAAGACGCCGTCCTGCCCAGCGGTCAGCAGCATCAGCCACCATTTCGTTTCAGGCCTGAAGCTAAACGCTGTAATTGACATTTATAAGACACATGAGCTCTCAGGCATCGGCGCCCTCTGAGCTTCATGATGAAGCCTAACTGACATCAAAGTGTGTTTGACTTATGGGACGTACACACACATCAGATTTATGCCGTGCGACAGGCTGCTGCAGGCGGGAGGTGGTGCACGTCTTCCCCATCTGAAGGTGGAGGTTATGTGTTCTGTCAGGCTGCTGCCTTCAGGGACCCTCAGAGGAGAAACTGGGAGTCTGTTTTCAGTACAAACGTCAACATTTGTGTCGTCTGACTTTTAGGCCATAAAAACTATGAATGTGTTGAAGACGAAACAGACGGAAATAAAGCTGATAAATACATTTTTTTCAGAGAAATGTTAATCTGTTTGAATGTCTGTTTTACAGGAAGAGCATCATAAATAACACTGTTAATCTGATTACATTATGACACCATAGAGCAGATAGTTTAAGCTCCAATGATCTTTTCTGAGATGCATTGAAGGTTGCTATAAAACACTCTGAACACACACCTGTGACAGCCAAACAAGGTGTTTTAAAATGTCAGAATTTGTTTAGAAATATGATTTCATGGGCGAGAGATGAGAAGAGATAAAAAGAAATGAGATGTGCTGAGATTACTGAGAGAAACTGAAGCTTGGACCATTGAATAAACTTTGCAGTTGGTTCACTGTTTCAGTGTTTGTTCATGAAGATCTGGATTTGAAGTTTAAAATTTGCTCCTGAAAACCTGCAGCCGTTTGAAAATCACTGTAATCAACAGATTTTAGGGGCTTATTTCGTAAAAGACATGAATAACTGATACAATCAGTCTTTCATTGCACCTTATTTTCATGTGTACATCAAAGAAAAGTGCACATGTGCAAATAAAAACGAGTGAAATAAAGATAACAACCTCTCATGTTGCTGATTTTAAATGAAAGTAGCTGCGTCAGACTCCTGCTGTGTGTCACTGAGACGACGCATGTTTTTTTCCTCTTGGTGTCGTTTAATAAACACGATGCATCATGAGACTAATTCTGCTTTGATCTTCACACTCGAGCCCGTAAATTAAACTGCAGGATGGAAAACATGGATTATGCCGACGCGGCTCGGTGGAAACCATCTGCAGGAGGAGCTGAAGCTCAGGCGACCACACTGGGAGACGCAGTGGAAGAACTGGCAACAGACTGATTGAGGGTTGAAAAACAATTTGTTCCCAGCAGTTTACTGGTCTGTACTGGTCTGTACTGGTGTGTGCTGGTGTGTGCTGGTGTGTGACAGCAGCTGGTTGATCTGTGGATTATCTGTTCCATAAGAACACGCTGCATTAGATGAGATTAGAAAGCGAGGAGCCGAGGAACCGAATGGAGGTATAACAACAAGCTGGTGACATGAAATCCCTCGGGTGCAGAGCGGCGTCCTGCGAGCCCGCGAGGACGATTTCATCTCACATCTCTGTAGTTTGTCTGTCAGAGAGAAAATGAAACACAGCTTTTTTGCATTTGGAGGAGCAGTGAACGCACCACGCTGGATTTTTCTGCATGACTACAGTAGCTGTTAACAACTCAACACAACAGGCCCAAACAGAGTCCTGTGGGTTATTAAAAGGCATGCAGACAAGGCAGAAGAAGAAATCTAAAAAATAAAATAAGACGAATGTAAAGCTTAAAGCAAAATATTACGTCTGCATTGATTTTTTAAGGAGAAGTTGATGTTTTTATGAAGACGAACCAACCACAAAGTCACACACACAGTCAATAATTAACCGTCTGCAACAGAAGTGACACACATGACACACAGAAAAAAGAAAAACAAAGAGGAGGAGCATTCTTGAGCAGTTTAATTCAATGACTGAGGAAATGGAGGGCAAACAGCAACATGTGGATTCAAATCGATGAGATGAACATAAAGTCCAACAGCTGATGTTTGCAGCAGAAACATGAAGCTGCTGTGAAACTGGAAGCATCGAGCAGCTCCGAGCAGAACATTGTGCTGCTAAAACTGATAGAATCAAAGATATAAATTGTGGAAAGACAAGAGTTTTTAAGGGTTTTTGAACTAACTTAGAGAACTACATCTATGTTAAACACTGAAATTTTTGTATTTTTCAATATTTAAATAATCAATAATCAGGGTGAGAGCATCTTGAAGAGGGGCATCATGGTTCTTTTCTGTTTTATATTCAGGGAAATATCCTTTACTTTCGCCTGTATGTGTTGTAATCCTTTGCTTGGCAGAAGTTTAACGTTAAGGTAATAAAAAGAAGAATGAAAAAAGGACTGAGACAATGTAAAGGAGCTTTTTTTTTATTAATCAGGACTGATTTTCCTTCCTCAGTGATCAAAGTCCAATCTGGTTGATTGCTGCTTCTTTTTTTAGAGCTTTTCATGTTGGAATAAATTCACGTCCGTGTCTCTGTTTGACAAAAGTGCTGCTGTTAATTTGCTTTGATTACAAGCAGCAGTTCAGTCCTGAGAGGATCCAACAAACCAAAGTGTGTCGCCGTCTGGATGCAAACATCTTTTAAAGAGCTGCAGTTTTTCTTTGTCACTTCCTGTCTTTTTGACTCATCTGTCTCTCTATTGTCTCTTAATAAATTCATCCACATTTTAGTATAATTTGAGCTCATGTCCTTTTACTCATCTGCACTTTGTGGTCCTGCAAACTGTGCAAACACACTAAAACACTGCATTAACACACAGAAACAGACTGAATGATGTCACTCTGTCACCACTAAACTTCAGTGCAGTGTGACGTGAATAAGGACAAACTCTCTGTGAGTCTTTAGCATTTAAAAAGGTCAATGAATCTCTGATGATCTCGACCCTTTTTGTCTTTTTCTACACATTTGTCATAAATTCGTCCAGAGGCAAAATAATATTGACTTAATTAATTGGCTGTCCCCCTGTGTGCTGTGATAAATACTGAGACTGAAACACAATTAGCATGATGTCTCACTTCAATACGTGAGCAAACAGATCAGCTGCTGCCAGACACTCCGGAAACAAAGAGACTCCAGAACAAACATTTGACTTTAATTCTGGTTTTCTCACTGTGACTGAGCAGAGAAAACAAACAGCCATTTTTTACCATTTGGACGCTTCGTGTTGAAGGAGTCACCGAGAGCTTTACAGCTTTTTACAGATGTTAAAGGACACGATCGAGCCGGATGAGCAGCGATCTGTCGTCCATGTTGGTCTCTGAGACTCACAGCAAGAAGAAATGTCTTTTTTAAAAGTCAGTTTTTGCATCGGGGGAAAATGAAACTTCTCCACAGCAGAAAATCTCCCAGGAATCCACAGAAACCCAAAGTTCTGGTGTAAATGAGATTTTTAAGGACTCCAGATCCGCAGATTCAATATATAATATTTCAGATTGTGATAGTTATTTCTATTTTTACCGACAGAGTGATGAAGAACAGAATGAATATGTGAAAACTGGAGTTAAGGTGGCAGCGTTCGATCCCTGCAGAGGAACTAAGTGTTTCATTTGAACTTTAAGAACATTTTCTGCTTCTCTGCCGCAGGTCGTTCTGTCATTTCTGCTATTTTCGCTCTGTGCTGTTCCTCCTCTCCTCCGTCCTCCCTCTCTTTCTCTCAGTGATCCCTCCATCCTGGTCTTCCTGTATTTTCTCTTTCTCCTTCATTAATCCATCCAGCTGTGTTAAAATATGTCCTGCTGCAGCTGATCTGCTGACTGCAGGATTGTCAGTATCATATTGATTTGTTTTAATCTTATGTCACATTTTTTTATCAGCACTGTGCGTGAAACCTGTTAGATTGAAGCTCTGAAGAGCAGCTGTGTGTAAAATTACAAATCTTCCTCGGTTCTCCTCTCTGCTGTTCAAATCGCATCATGCAGAAACATACATGATAACTTCATGAAACCAATAAGTGTATAGATTAATGATCAGCAGTGTTTATAGTCTGGCTGGATGAAATATTCCTTGAAACAGATGTTTTGAAATGAGCTCCTCTTCCTCCATCACTGACTGACGACGTATTTTGACTTTTCTATCGATCTCTTCTGCCCCAAGTGAAGCTAAAGCTGGAGTTTCCTCAAACTGTGAGACTGTTCAGATGTCAAAAGTAGCTTTTTGATTTCACAAATTATAATTTTTTTTACTGTCAGGTCCATAAGTATTTGAACAGTGACATGTTTTTAATAGTTTTGCCTCTTTTAACAAGCTGAATGGATTTGAAATGAACTCAACTGTATTCACTCTTTTAATTTCATAATTTAGTCGTTAGATAAGGAAACCAAAACTCTATTTCATTGCAAAACCTGAAAAATCACAAATTAATAATCTTAAATCCTGGATTCAACAACTTTGTTAAGTTAAATGATGGTGTTTCATGCTGAGCAGGATCTTTTTCTCCTTTCACTGCCACAGTTTTCAAACAAAACAAACCGACTGACTCATGTTCTTATTGCATCACATTGCTGACTGTGTGACGCTGCTTTGTCATGTTTCTGAGACGGTAATTAATACTTTCATAGAACAATACATCTGTGTTAATTAATATAATATAGAGCAGACAAAAGCAGTGCAGTGTTGGAGATTGAAGAGGCCGACACTTGCACGTCCTTCATGTGCGATGCTTCAGTGCTTTTAGCAGCCAGTGTGACAGAAACATCACTAAGAAAAGGATAATGAGAGATGAATAAATCAACAACATGCTGCCTGGAGGTCATGACTCAAAACTGAGGACGAAATGAGAATAAAATCAAACTGAAGTGTTTGTAAGTCGAGACTGAAGCAGCAAAACTGAAGCAGCCATCATACGTTTGTTTGTGTGTGAAAACAGTAAAAACTCTTTTCAATTAACTGACATCATTACAGCTAAACTTCAAAATGGCATCAGATCCCTAAGGAACATGTAACCGCGATTAATTTAAGGTTTTTTAATTGTTTTATTCGTCCAGCTGCAAAACAGCAGCTGGCACATCAGAGTTTAGTGACAATAAAAAGAAAATGGGCTCATGAGTGACGCAGTTTTACTCATCGAACACATTCGAACTCCAATCTGTCGCCATCAACGGACACCAGCAGGACCAGAGGTACAACAAAATGTGCTGAACATCTGTGCAGATGTGCAGATAAAGACACATACACACACACACACACACACACACAGTGTGTTTCATAACACTGATAAAGCCAGACTTCTTCCTTTCTCTCTCTGTCGTCCCTCTTATCCTCTGTGTTCTTATTTCATTTGTCTCAGCAGAGGCCATTATGTTTGTGTGTGTGTGTGTGTGTGTGTGTGTGTGTGTGTGTGTAAGTGTGTGTGTGTGTGTGCGTGGGTTTGCGTGTGTGTGTGTGTGTGAGGCTGAGAGTTATCCATCTCCCGTTGCAAGGCGCCTTTTATAATTACAATGGGCCTTCCCAACACCAGTGCCTGCTAATGCTAAACTTATTACTGTGTGCAGTGTGTGTGTGTGTTTGTGTGTGTGAATGTGTGTGTGTGTGTGTGCCTCCGCTCCTTAGTAATCACCCTCTACATCAGCTGTCACCTTTGTTGAGCTGAAACAAGAAGCTTGGGGCATTTAAGCATACACACACACACACACACACACACACACACATACATAAAGACTGTGCTTGCTTTGCATGTTTAATGTGTTCCTTGCATGTGTGTTTGTACGTGTATGTGTGTGTGTGTTTGTGACGTGATCACTGAAGCCTACATTAATTTAGTGATTAACAAGATAACCTGATACATGAGATACACACACACACACACACACACACACAGACACAAACACACCGCTGTATTAAAAAACTCAACTGTTGATTTTCATGCTGTTTATGAAGTTTTAATGAAGCTGAGTATTATTTCATTATACAAATTAACCTTTTTTCTGAATTAATTGTTTTTTGTTAAAAAAGGTAAAAAATTTGATTGTTATTTGTCTTTTTGTTCAAATCAGCGACTTTAGTTTGTTTAATTCAACCAAAAGTCTAACTTCTGACCATTTCTGCTGATTTTCTCAGAAAGCTGCTTCTCTTTCACAGAACTGAAAGATAAAATATGAACAATGTAATTTTTTTTACCGTATAAAACATTAAATATTTTATTAGTTTTCAGCACTGACAGTTCACTCAAACACTCAACACTTCGCTGTTGACTAAAATCCTTTAAGTCTCCATCACTGACTTCCTCTAAAAGCCTCACAGGTTGATTGAAATGGAAAAATGACAAATCCACTAAATCAAATCCCTCAGTAACCTTTAAAATCCAGAAGCTGTGGACTTTAAAAGGAACAGAAAAGTGAAGGTGTGAAGGTTTCTGTGCCTGATTTAATTCTCTGTGAAAGACGACTGCAAGTTTGTTTAATTTTTGAAATGATCAGCTCATCAATAGCAGCATCATCGTAGTGAATGATGAAGGGATGGATCGTACAGGATCACAATAACAGGAGAAAACAAGTAAAAGAATAAAAGTGAGAGTGAAAAAGAGGATGGAGGTCATGAAACAGTGAAACACAGGCAGGAAATGAAAAACGAATACGTGAGAGCGAAAGAAAAAGCAGACGAAGGACACGAAGACTAGTGAGAGGAAATCAAGCAGATGAGTGAGATTAGAGGAGGAAGGTGAGACAAAGCAGCAGCCGCAGAAAAATATGACGGAGATCGTCTGTTTGGCCAAACGACTATAAACAGGAGGCCACAACTGGAACGAAGGAAGAGCGAGCAGCGAGGAGAGTTTCCACGGAAGAAAGAGTTTCCAGGATGGAAAACAGAGGAGAGACAAAGACACATAAGATGCAGCAGTAAATAGAGAGAGTGGATGTGTGTGTGTGTGTGTGTGTGTGTGTGTGTGTGTGTGTGTGCGCGTGTGAGTGT
>JAQMCX010000427.1:0-11793 GCA_029814765.1 Acanthurus leucopareius | reverse complement strand
CTTTTTCCCCCATTGTCCGGTTGCCATACCACAAACTCTAAACTGCCTGTTCGTTCCCCACCCTCAATTCAAACTGGTTTTTTTTTTTGTTTGTTTGTTTTTTGGAGCAGAAAGAATTCTTACTACTGATATGACCTGTTTTTTTCCTTGAGTTAAATTCCCTGCTAAAACTAAAATAAAGGTCATTACCAATTAAACTCCTGTTAAGTGTGATTGCATTTGGGTCCATACTCCACCGTTTCAGTTACCATTGACTCCTCAGTGTGAAAGATCTATTGGAGACCTGTTTTTATCAGTGAAAAATGGTAAAGCTGGAAACAGTGAGATTCATTAAGGGGGTTACAAGTAAGCATTGTGGCAGCAGGCATGAAAAACAGCAAGTAGAGCATGGATGATTTAGATTCACTGCCATAATTAAAAGGCTACATTGGATGTGCAGTATGTTGCAGTAAAAACAGCATGCTAAATGAGAGTAAGAGCAGATTTTGAGTTAGCCGCCTGAACATCATTAATCTTACAAAGAAGAGCTCAATAAGATGGCAAAACATTAAAATTCTTGATCGCCACATGCTGCATGATTCAACAGCAACCGAGTGCAACTGACTTTGTCTAATTTGCTCTGATCTGTAATGATTCCTTAAATGGTGCTATAATCCTAATACATGCCCCCAGCCTCAGGTAAACTTATCTAATATTCTTCCAAAAACATGTTAAATGTCTCCAAATAGTGACAGTTGTATTTAAAAACCAAAAAAAAAGTCCCAGGCAACATTTCATGTGAATAATGGAGCCTGCTCCTTTTACATTTGTTGCAATATGTATCCTTTGTATTGGCGGCCTAATTATCAGTTTAATCCACTCCTTTTTCAATCTGCTTTTCAGTGTTACCTTTTGTGGAGGTGTCTAGTGTTTATTTTCAGTTCATTGCCTCTGACCTCCTGCTGCTTCTGTTCACAGAGACTGAGACAACAGCACAGCAGGTTGGGTCAAAAAAAAGCCAGAATAAATGTGTAGCCAAGTTTGTGGTGGTGTTGATCTGGGCTGAAAATTGTGTCATTAAATGGCCTCATTTCAGTACTTATCATATTGTGGCAAGTGTGTGCAGCTCTATTTTGTGACCTTCTTGTTTGCCCCCACCTGTTCTTAGCAACTAATGTTCCAGAGTATTAATAAGGATATGTTTTCAGAGCTGCTGGACATAATTCATTGGGCATGGTAAGAACAAGCTGACCACCTGCTAGCAGCACTGTGGTTAGGGACACAGACTGAACACAAGGGCTCAGGGCAAACCTGGATCTCCTCCACAACATCACTCCACGCCTTAGCAGGGTTCAGGTCAGCCACTGCTCTGTCTAAGCTGGCTGCTTTTTTGGAACTACAGCCAGATGTTGACCTGACGGCAGCAAAGAGGGAGTTCAGAGTGGCTGTGAAGCAACAGGGTCAATCCTGTCAGGAGGGGCAGGAGGATGATTTTCAACTCAGGACTGATCAGAACTAACAACTGGATACCATCATTGTGCACAAAATTAGTCATCATCTTCCTCACTGTGCTGAGCATTAAGCTAAACATGGTGCTTTAAGTAAACCAACACAGACAGCAAACACTAATGCAGTAAGAGGAAACTAGGGGGGAGAGAGAAGATGATGGGAAACTGCATGCAACAAAGATCCCTGAATTGCTGCAAATTGGTGGATGTTGGGGTTCATGGTCACTAAAGTGCTGAGTTATTCCTAGTATTTCAAGGTATCAAGGTAATTTATCCATCCCTGTGCACCACAGCAGTGCCCAACAAAATTAAAGGTTGCAGTCTTCCTGCTACACCACAAAATATAGCCAATATAAATAGCCTAAAAAAAATTTATGCATATGTAAATATAGATTTATACATTCAGGAAATAATTCTGAAGTGATATTTTAATTCACATCAGTGAAAATGTGTAATGTAATAAAGTCTACCTCCTCTTCTCTTTCCAAAGTCCTGCTTAAGCAAACTGCATCTGTATAATAAGCTTTTCTCAGTACAGATTAATACAGAAATATAATCTTGACATTGTCTAATAACTTTATCTCTGTGAAAATAAGCGCCCTTATATATAACATTTAAATGAAAAGTTATTTATAAATGAAAACAAACTGAGGCTGTTGCCATATTGGAACTCCAAAGGAAATGAGTCTAATTTGGCAAGTTCATTTAGGGAGAGTGGGAGCAAGTAGTACACTTAATCTGCAATTGGAGCTGAAGCGCTCTTGTTGACATCCCAGTTAAGCATGTGATTTATAGGATCCACTCCAATATAACTACATCTTCAGTGCAACAGCTTTGAATTCCATAGACTGGCATGACTGTCTGATGAAGTCTACGGTTATACCTACTCTTGTGCGTATTTATAGTATAACTTTATTTAGTATACACCACATACCCCATGTTTTTTTACATACTATTATTTTTCTCCTTACTGAAATACGATGGAATCTGTACATATCGGGATCCAAACATCCAGAGAGACGATACCACTTGTACATCATCATGGAATTGAATTGTCTCTTTTAAAACACTGGAAACATCAGAGCCACCAGGAAATTACCAAAGCTTTTGATGAGATAAGACTGTTCTTTTCAGGATGGTGGTAAAAACCGATTGGCTAGTCATCTTGAAAGCTGGCCTGCTAGCTGCTGCCTACTCTGCCTGCAGGAATTTTTCAGAACTGTTAAAATAAACCTGCAAACTTGGCAACCCACATCGCTAAAAGTCAACTCCAACAGTTTACTTAATAAAAGTTGCTGCATGTGGACTTTTAGTTTGTTTAGTACTTGGCTGTGACTGATGACATTTTAAAAGGACATGACATTTTACAAAACACAAGTACAGTAAAGAATGCAGAATGAGGGAGGCCTGTTCTTGAGAAGTTGTGCAGTCTTCATCTTGGATGTTATTGGAATGTGTCCAATTGTTTGTGAGCTGACTAAACCCTTCTTAATCCAGCAATCAAAGTCATTGAGTATTGTAGTATTTTTTTACAGTACTGACAGAGTGCAGCAGTTAGCTAGTTAGTTAGTTACTTAGAGTCAATCATACAAAATCAAGCGTTGCAGTGATCACTGCATATTTGTGCAGAGATGCATCATAGTCCCCTCATTTGCTAATTTTTTTTAAGGATTTCATGGTCAGTCACTGCACTGGCATGTGGTGGTTACATCCAGTTGCGTCTTTCTAAAAGTTAGCTCTGGTTTAACTTTGCACGGCCACTGTGTTTCTTGTAAAACCCCCAGCAGCCAACATCATCAAACAAACAAACAAACTGCCCACATTAAAATGAATGGTGGGACATTTTTGCCGCAAAGGCAGATATGATCTAAACGAGGCCTAAACAGTGCTATTAATGATTTCTCACACTTCTGACATCTGACCATAGTTTGAGGTCTGAAACGCTTTGTGAGTTGTTCTAGGACAGAGGTAGAATTATTGCCTCCCAATGTATGTTTTCAAAAACCATATAATTCTAGTTCTAGTTTACATGCATACTCCCATAATATACAGTATGTTGTAAAGACTTTGAAGGTGGGTTTTTTTTGTTTGTTTTTTATTAAATGAAAGTTATCACAATATTAACATGGCTGATTCCACTGACTCATTTCCAGTGAGAAACACTGTCTTCACTTACAGACTGTTTTTACAGAGGAATACAGAGAGCTGACAGAGAGCTTCATAACATGCTGCAGCAACCTCTGTCATAACTCAACACCAAAACTCATGAACAAAGTGTTTTTGGACAACATTATGATGTAACAGTGAAGCTGCCCTCTGATCCTTAGGGTGTAAAAAAAAAAAAAAAAAATCACCTTTTGACCTTTGACTTTTGATCACCATAATTTAAAGCAGATATTTTTCTAGATGGAATAAAATTCCTACAGGCTGGACTGACAGTACCATGGTTTTCACTGGGGTAGAGGGAGAATAAGAATTTGAAAGGCCCCATCAACACAAAAAGTCACAAAGTGTTATATTTTACCTTATGTGTCTTATTTCCTATGCTGTGGAAACTGTCATCAGGTCTTTATATGGTAAACTTTAAACTGTCATTTTTAGTCAACACAAAATTAGTGCAAATGACTATGAAGATGTAGACACAGAGCTTATCAAAATGTAAAAACAAAGGAATCTGCCTGCTGTTACTTTGTTGTAGGCGAAGGTTGTAATACGCACGGCCTGTGGAGCATAACCAGCCAACCAAAGGGTCCAATCTGACCCACTGGATGACTCTGAAAATTGCAAAGAAAATAATTTCCAGTTTTTAAATAAAATGTTCTGCTATTCTTGATTTGTCCACCAGGGAGTTGTATTGTCCTAATAAGGCTATGCTGGATCAGTGCAATTTACTGTTCATCCGTGAGCCACCAGTGGAAAATGTCTTCGTCTTAAGAAGAGAAGTGGGCACAGAAAACTGGACCAGTTCTTTTTTATTCACGGAGGTGGATGGGGGGCCAGTGTACTTAGTTTGTTTGTTTCAGTGCCCAAACAATGCAACATTTGGTGCCACTGTCAGACTCATCATGACAAAAATACAAGAACTTGCAAGAAACACTGATAACAGAGAAGAAAAATGTATTGTTGGCAGGTTTTAAGAGACAGCAGTCAATGTCCAGTCTTTGAGGAGAGATTAGCAATCCAGCT
Organism: Acanthurus leucopareius; assembly: GCA_029814765.1. Classification (NCBI taxonomy): domain Eukaryota; kingdom Metazoa; phylum Chordata; class Actinopteri; order Acanthuriformes; family Acanthuridae; genus Acanthurus; species Acanthurus leucopareius. Next base: position 7,120 of record JAQMCX010000427.1, on the reverse strand, counting down.
GTGAAGGCTGGTTAGCTTGTTGCTAATGAAATAAAAGCATACTTTGAGGGTGTGCTTGTGAAAACATGCATGCTGAAGGCTACAGAAATTGTGTACTCTGACAAGCAAAAGGCTTTTACCAACATCAATGAATCAATCCATCCAAAACTGGAGGTGTTGTCATTTAAAGCCATCATGCAATAGTTTTATCCCTCCAGCTCACCTGAGATCAAATTAGGCTCTATGTGGCCCATGAAATGAAATTAGTTTTGTGCCCCTGGTTCAAGCCATATTGAATTTAGACTTGATTTTGATTTTTTTGTCTCTGTCTTTGTTATTTCAGGCTTGCAGGGTTTCTTTAAAAATATCATCCACAACACAAAGCTTTAATGTTTCATGAGAAAAGAGTTGTGTCCGACATGGTGAAGTGGTGAGGTCAACTCTAACTGAAACATACGCAGAAAAAAATACATGGACAATCGTTAAGAAGTTAGAGATCACTTCATGCAACTGGTAGTTTTAAAGGGCTTCAAAACATTTTTATATACTTTCCAGAAAACTAGTGGTGGGACGAGATTAAAAAAATTAATCTAATTAATTAGAGGCTTTGTAATTAATTAATCTCAAGTAATCACATACCAATATTTGGCACGAGAAGCAACATTTTTTGTCATTTTGTTGTCTGTGCTAGCTGCAACATGTTTGTCATTGAGTGGTAGCGGAGGTTGGAAGAGCTCCGGATAGGCAAATTCTTTCCTGGACAATTTCTGCACACATCCAGATTTCCAACCAACAAACCCAGCATCGTCTTTTCTTTTCTTTTTAAATATATTTTAATTACACACAACAAATGAGCCAGAGTCAAACTCGCGTGGAGAACGAAGCTTCCGCACATGGGACAACCACCCTACTGACTGAACTACACCGGGAACTCGTGCAATGAGAAACATTCCGTACAATTTGGAGTGCAAAAAAAATTGCAATAAAATGCGTTATTTTTTTTGTCGCGTTATTTTTCTGTAATTAATTAATCACCCTACAGAAAACATTAAACAAAAGACCCCAAAAAAGCCACATTAATCCAATTTAAACATTTTCCATGGCTGCTCCCCAACTTTGGAAGTTGTAATATCAGTGTAGTAGAGAAGAGATTGTACTTTGGTGTTGTTTTTCTTTGCAGCTCTTAGGTCTGAAAACTAACTGACGCAAATTCAGCATGTCAGCTATTCAATCCATCATTTCAGCATGCAGAGAGTGGAGCGCGCAGCATGCAGAGGGGTCAGAGTTGGACAGTGAGTCAGTCAGCAAAGAGGAGTCATCTGGCCTGTTGACTTTAAGTCCTTCTAAATTACAATTATGTCATCTTTAACTCTAAAGTCTTTAAGTTATTTTGCATAATTCAATGATAAGTTTACTTGGCCTTAATTTAAGTTAAATCTTTATTTATTAAGGAAGTGAGATTAGAATTTTCCATCAGAGAGACCTTAAAAAAACTGTTTAGCCACACAAAGCAGTCACCACACATGTGCACACACACACACTCACATACACACACACAGTCAATCACATGCACAAACTTATGCTGAAAACAATCTAAATGTTATTATAAAATACCTGCAGTTAGGTCTTCAATATTTCTCAGAGAATCAAGTGTCTCTGACTAAAAGGGGGCATATTATGGTTATTACCAACTACATTACCAGTGTAGCTTTACATTATTCACTGTTCCAAAAATTCCTTAACTTCCTACCACCCATCACAGGACTGGTCAGTACATCTTTTGAATGAAAATAGTCTTTCTAGCTCCAGTCTCTTAAAGCCCCCCTGACTGGACAACTTCTGGAAGCTAGCAGAGCTAAAGACCCCGGTGCACCATGACGACAGCAAGAGAAACTCAGCTTGCAAAATAGCAATGGGAAAAGTACTGTTTACCATACACAAGTACAACTTATTAATCCATTTACTGGTTAAAGTGAAACCAAAAATATTAACATGTTGCAAAAATATTAAAGTACCTGATACTGAACCTTGAGTGGCACCTCTATCAGCCACCCAGGATTATTTGAACCTGCTGTACGCAGAGTCGTGAAACTAATCTGAAACGACTAGTTGAATAAAAGATTGTGATCAACGATATCAAAAACCTCAGGCTGATCTAAAAAGAGTACAAAACAATGCTGCTTTTTATCAACTGAGAAATTAAACTGTACTGATGTAACATTTACACAAAGATTCATATTGAACATCTCACTTCTATATGTGTGTGAGTTTGTGGAATTATTTTTCTCTTTTACTTCACGAGTCAAAAGGCGGGCGGTTGGAGATGTGCCATAAACCAGCTATGACTCACCAACCAAAAATATCCTGGTGGATTAGATGGCGACCCTGCCTCACAGCTGACACTCACACAGAGAAAAACATAACATATCTCCATCCTTTCCTCCCACTCTCTCTCACTCTGTCATTTTCACATTAGAAAACAGACAAGCACACACATGCACATGCATCCATTTCATTCTTGCTTCTCATTCAAACCGTTCTTTCCCTCCTTTTCTTTTGCTTGCTGATTTCTTCTCTTTTTCTCTCCCTTTCTGCAGGACAGATTGGTGAGTTCCTCTCTTTCTCACACGTACAGTTTTAGCAGATGTCAGGCCACATTACGAACTGTCACTCTGAGCTGTGAACAGAGAAAAGGCTGCTAATGTGTATAAGGCCTGCACAGAAATGTGTTAAAAAAAACAATCCAAGGACTGAAATTTCTATCAATGCATTATATATTTAAAGGCATAGTACTTTTAAACAGCTCTACAACACTGGCAAAGCAACTGAGTGTAATTAGTTAAAGTTAAAAAGACTATGCATTATGCTTTATGGACAATAATTTGTTAGAGCAAATTTTGTTCTTTGGAAAGTTTTAATTAATTTTTGTCAGAGATGATTTCTGCTTCACTGGTCAGACATTTTGTCTTTCACATTACTGGAAAAATAAATAATCATCTGGTGCAGGCTGTGTTGTTTGTGTGTGTGTGTGTATGTACAGAGAGGCACTGTTCCAGGAATCCACAGTTTTTGAATCTGATAATTGATTTCATTGTATAAGTTCTGTCCTACACAGCTCTGTGTATGTATATGTATATGCCTGTGTGTGTAATGTTGCTGATGTATGCAGGCGAACAGAAGGGAAAATCAATATCTGCTTAACAAGCATGTCCCTCAAGAAAAAAGCTGACCTCTGATGAATTTGTAGCATTGCACAGTCTCTCTTTACGCTATATTAACTTTAACAAATGCAGCCCACTCAGGAAGAAAATGGAAAGTAAATGGAGAATTAATTTACTTGTGTATGTGTGCATTTGCACGGTGTATAGTGTTTGTTGTTTTGTTTGTTCTTCCTTGGTGGTAAGACAAAAAGAAGCCAACTTTAAGTACTGTCATAATTTATTCAACAACAAAAATGAGTAAAGTGGGTATAGATAATATTTTTAGTCGGTAATGTTGTAATTACTGTTGTAATTTTGATTAAACCACCATCCATTTTTACCAGGCAATGACTTGAAATTTTTTGTCTTTTGCCCTTCAACATAAAAAAGCTCCTTGTAAATGAATTTCTTTGTCACAAGTGCAAAAACATTTGAATAAGTCTTCTAAAATCAGAAAAACTTCCCGGGACATAAAGGCAGAATGGACAGGAGTGAGGTTTTTTTGCAGTCTGCACGCTAACAAACGAAAGATACTCAATGTTAGAAATTACAGGATGATGCATTACTGTTTTGTTGCTCCTCTCTTTCCTTCTTTTTTGGATTAAAGCACAGTGCTTCAATCAATTGGCAGAATCAAACAGTTGAAAAAGATGTGTAAGAGATGAGTCGTGCTGACCTAGGCCACCAGCTGCGATCACCCTTCCTCCCAGGCAACCTGCCACAAAGTCGGCCCTCTTCTCCCTCATCCTGGATGTTCGGCTGGGTTTGATCCAGATACCTGCAAGAGGACAGAGGACACACGTTACAGTCAGCTTGACACAACAGACACATTTTTAAAAAATGCACAATATTTAGTTGCTATAAAAGCCTCTATTTTTCTACTTTCGAGTTTTTCACCCAGTCTTGAAACGGAGCTGCTAAGATTTACTACTTTACAGACACAAAAGCATTAGAGAGGTCCCACACTGATGTTGGGTGATAAAGTCTGGCTCACAGTTGGTGCTCTGGTTTATCTTAAAGGTGATGGATGTAGTTAAAGTCGGCCAACTTCTTCTACAGTAAACCCAAAGAAACCATTTCTTTTCATAGACCTGGGCATAGTCATGTTTCCAGGAAAGGTCTCTCTCCAATCTACTACTAGTTTTTTTTCATTTTTATAATTTATTCATTTAAATTAGTTCAGTTCAGAATTTAGTTTATGAACAAAAAGTTTTGGGCAAAACAAAATACAGAGCAGAATTGAACAGGAAAAATATAAATGTCAAAACTAAATTTTAATACAAACTATCACATTCATGAAGAACTGATTCAAATACTAACTGTAATCCAAAAAATCCCACACACAATTTTTATCAAAAATTTCTATTACCATAAAGTTGGTAGCACAATACTGTCTCAAAATATCACTGGCTGTTGTAGGGTCAAGATTCCTCTGTATTGTAACCGCGACCATGACCACCCAGGTGACAAATAGTCCATATGAACCACTCTGGTATTACTTAACAGATGAACAAGGCATAGTCTGGTCTTTCTGCTCCCCTCAGGACTGCGGATCACATCATTTCTGTCACCTACTTTTAAAAAAAGGTTCTGGGACTATAGAATGATGCATTCAGAACCTGGCTTAGGGTGAAACATCTGTTCTTGAAACAAAAAGCAACATCATGGTGGAGTATAGGCCAGTTAAAGTGTGTCTTGACTTCTGCATTAATTTGTCAATTTTTTTAATTTGCATTTTGTCCTCTAAATGCCGAAGTGTTCAGCTAAATAGTCTCCGAGGCTAATTGTAACAACTCTCCACCCTGAGCAGAACAATCGGCTCACACTCTCCTTGTCAGTGTCAGGAGGAACTGCATATTAGTCTTTTCATCTGACTCTTGACAAGGAAAATTTCATTTTGCATCAAGATGCAACCAACTGTGATAACATAAAATAAATATACCCTGACCTGATCCTCCTTAAGGAGACATTTCTTACATTTGAGGATATTTAACACATGGTTGAGGGAATTTACTTCAAAAATGATGTATTTATGAGTAACTGGAGTAACTGGATGTGCCTGCTTTTGATTATGATGACATTGGAGTTATCTTGGCTGAGTGTAACAACTTAAAACGGTAGAAAAATTCCTGCCTCCAGAGTTCACCTGTTCACATCCACTGGATCATCGGTTATCCACTGAAGCTTTTGACTAAACACAACTTACTAAGATTTGAGTGTTTAAATAACTTTTTGTACACGCTTGGCATTTTTTGATTTGTATGATTATCCACTACCGAATTTGTTGGTGCGTTAATGCGTTTTTGGCCCAATCACTTCCTTATCCTCATCAAGAACACAAGACACTGTATTTCCCTAAATGTACAACTCTTTATTAAAACCCACATTGCTGCCTTTGCTTGGACACAACAGATTAACTAGAGACAAAGGTAGAAAGATAAAAAAGATAAAGAGGAAGAAAGAAATAGAGCACATTACAGAGAGATCCATATTTAACAACACAACAAGGCCCCCTCAGGGGCTCCATCACACTCCACCTTCCCCCACTGTATTTCTCTGGCTTGAGACCCACTACCAAGCCACAGATTACATTTCTATATCAGTACAGTAATACATAGTGACACAACACCTTTCCCTCTCCACCTCTGCAAGGGTGATAAGCTGAAAATTCACTCAAATGCACCAAAATAGATTCTAGCACAAGCTGTAAAAATGTGCTGCATTGACGTAGCCAAATGTAAATTAATGCAGATTACTGCAAATGACCAGATGGGAATTTTTTTTCAAAGTATTTGTGCTTAAACCAAAAAGAGAGAGGAAGAAAAATGAAAATTCTGAACAAATGATGAAATATTTAGAGATCACTTAACTTAGTACATTTCATACTGAAGGAAACATAAATGTCTGTATTTCTACAGGTATTACTTTTCCCTCTGACACATGAAATTCATCCCATGTTGTCTCGATGCACCTGTTGATGCTCTGCATGCAAAGAAAAGTCTGAGTTAAAGTCATTAGGATTCCCAGTTAGACAATCATGAATGTCTGTAGTGGCACTTGATTACAAGTCACTGGGACCAATAAATCATTCAGATTCACGAATCATGCTGTGCAGTGTAACTGTAGTTAGACTGCACAGTTATGAATGAGAATCTCCACAGACATATCGGATCACACTTCGGGTTGAATACCCTTCAGCTGGTCCGGGAGTATGAAAAAACTTGCAGGAAGATGGCGGACTATCGAAACCACCTCCGCTTTAATCTACGCTGCAGACAACAATGTGTTGTTCCTAAAAGCCTACAGCTGGTATCCACTGTGAAAGGGCACAGGGCAGACCTCATTCTCTCGAGGGCACAAAATCAGCTCCTCAATGAGAGGATTAGGCAGACCAACTTTGTCATTGAGGCCTTACAAGACAAAATCAACCACAATAAGGAAGCACTGACGTCCTTGCTTCCAGACAACATCCTCACGGAAGTTTACAACTTTGTGGACAAGGCCCAGATGGCACAACATAACAAAGGAAAGGAGAGACAAACACTTAAATTTGACAGACTACAATCACAACAACAAAAAAGACCATCCGAATCAATATGGAGGGACAAAAACACAGATTCCAACACACAAGACAAATGGGTGAAGAACTTATCAGACAGGGTCCTCACCCAACCAGAAAAGGAAGTCCTTTCCAAAGGACTGAATTTTGCGGTAACCCCAGAACAGATTCCAGTGGTAGATCTTATAACAGCTACGGAGTCAGCCATCCATGATAACAAGCTGACAGTCACAGAGGCAGAACAACTCAGGTTGAAGGTAACAGCTGCTCTCTCCAATGCTAAAACACCTCCTTCCAACCTCACGGTCCAGGAAAGAAGAGCATTGACATCACTGCACAAAGATGAAAACATAACCATCTTGCCTGCAGATAAAGGGAGATG
>JAQMCX010000426.1:0-11799 GCA_029814765.1 Acanthurus leucopareius | reverse complement strand
TTAGCTATATTTGTAGCCTCGCGTGCTATATACTTTTAAGGTTTACAGTGAAATATGTTGATTAATGGGGTTTATTACAATAATTGTTCATTTTATATTCTTTTTTGTTTTAGTTTTACCCGATCCATATGCTGTACAAAATAAAGTCATCGTTAAACGCTACAGTGTGTGGAAGGAGTCATATGTCTGCCTAGTTGAGGAAGGGGACTCTTTTGACGAGGGCAGAACAATATATGTTATCTTTTCCATTTTCATGTTTGATGCCATCTCTTTAATCCACCTTCCTATTCTTGTCCCATCAACATTTTTTCTAATTAAGGGAAATGATACGTTTAGCTTGTAATATACACATATCTATAAATCTAGATTCTTTGCTCTATAAGTGTGGGATAATTGGATATACCCAGAAGGAAGAGCTTGGGATCCGGTGGTAACTTCTTAGCTAATATTTGATCAATCATATTAATAATACAGTATCTTGCTAGAAGGATTTCACTTTCATACATTCCCATATGCAGTGGTACATTGTTCTTCTTGTTCTTGTGCAATTTTATAAGTTTCAGATTGCTGTTAATTGTTTGTTTGTTTTTGAGCTTTCATACATGCCCCTTTCCAGTCTTGTAGTGATATTTCATCACCTATATCTTCCATCCACAGTCTCAACTTATGTTTTGAAGATTCATCAGACCCGGATATGAGCAAATCTTACAGGGATGAAATTAAACCTTTATCATAACATTGACCTATAACTGCTGTCTCTAATGAGGAAGTAATAGGTATGTCCAATGAATAGTTTTAAGATGACAATATGAAATTCCTAATTTGAAGGTATTTAAAGAAATGTGTTTTTGGGATGTTATATTTGACTGATATTTCTGTAAAGGACATAAATATATCATCTTTTTCTGTACATACCTTGCACTTTCCTTAATCACTTTTCAGCCCATATTCGAAATCCTGGGTCGCTACTCCCTGGTTTGAAATTAGCATTACCCCAAATAGGACTAAAACGTGACCAAGACGGATTAATGTTCAAATATTTACAAGTATCAAACCAAATGTCCATTATATTTTATACAATAGGGTTGTCTGTATTTTTTCTCAGACTTTTCCGATCCGCTGAATACAAAAACAAGTGGTAAGCTTGGCCTCACCGAGCAGGATTCCAAGTCTGTCCAGGCAGGGGTGTTTTCTGAAGAGAAGTAAAACATGATGGACTGCAGTTGAACTGCCCAGTAGTACCACTGGATGTTTGGGCACTGAAGGCCTCCTTGATCATATGGCAAATATATTAAAGATAAACATAATCTTGGACGTTTATTTTGCCAAATAAAGTTAGTAAACAATTTTCTAGTTCTAGTAAACAAGGAAGAGGGAGGGGTAGGGGGATATATTGAAATAAACAAAGGAATTTAGGAAGAATGTTCATTTTTAGGATATTTACCCTGCCAATCATTGATATTGGTAATGATGTCCAGTTTTCTAAAGATGAGGTTGTAGATTCCTGCAATGAGTCATAGTTTATTTGAGAAATTTTGTTCACCTCAGGGAAAATTTTTATACCCAAATATGTGAAATTATCTGTAGAGTTAAATGGAGAGACATGAACACTGCCATTTATCCTATCTGATTCATTAAGTAGCATTATAGAAGATTTTGAGTAATTAATTTTGTATCCAGATATTTTTCCAAAGGTTTCAATAAGATCTATAAGTGCTGGAATGGAGCTATTAAATTTTTTTAGGAACGTCGTCGGCAAAGAGCGCTATCTTATGTTCCACCTGACCCTCCAAAATTCCATAAATATCTGTTCATGTCCTAATTGCTATGGCAAATGGTTCTATTGCAAGAATAAACAGTAAAGGGGATAGAGGGTTTCCTTGCGGGCAACTTCCAGAGATATTAAAGGGTTTAGAGACCACATTATTGGTTAAAACTTCTGCAGTAAGTCCTGTACAAAGCACTCTGACCCATTTCAGGCATAAAAATGGGTCAGGGGTGAAAATGGTGAGAAGGATACAACCCCTCCAAGGCGAGCATGCTCATGAATAAAATTTTGAATATTTCATATTTAAAAGCATCAATCTGATGCATTTTGATAGAAAAATCAAGCAGAATTACAAGACAGTATGAATGTATGATGAAGTATCTATCTATACATGGTCACATTATGCTATATAAGAAATGAGACTGGCAACTTCTCTCATGAAATGTGCAACAGCACAACTTTAATAGAGTAATAGTGGCGAAAAAAATAAATAGTACTCAATAGTTATCAAAATAGTGAAAGAAAAAGATAGTACTGTATATCCCCTGGTAATTCATTTTTAAATAACATTACATTCCAATTAGTGCTCCCTGGTTGATACATTCTGAAAGATATTGATCCAGGGCAATAAATAGATGTGACGGCATATACAAGGTCAAGGAACTCACCGAACACATAGGCTCTGTTATTGGACAAGTATAATGCCACACCTTACCAGTGCAATGCTGTAGTTGCTATAAAGAGTATAAAGAATACTGTGTCTCAATGATAACCTGAGACTAACGTTAGCTAACTAACTAACTAACTAACTAACTAACTAACTAACTAACTAACTAACATTAGCTATATTCCACTCTCCAAATTGGTGAGGTGTCTTCTTTTCAGCTTCCGAATGCTTTGGTCTGCATGAGCAAACTGCTTGTACACTTCTCAAACCAATCAGGTAGAAGTATTCCCCTACCTTCCCAGAGAAAAAAACTGGTGATGTGAGGCCTTCGCACAAATATTTCCATGCTCTCGCGCTTGTAGAGTGAATGTTTTTATCGAATTCAAGGCTCCCTTCGGGCGCGAGCACATGTTTGCAGTTCACTGATAATCTCTGGTATACTTCCATGTCCCGTCCATTCCTGAAGGATTCCTGGAACAACTCCAATAAGGGTGTCTGTAATTTGGCCTGAAATGTTTTATACAGATCTATGGGAATGCCATCAAGGCCTGCCACCTTTCCAGCCTGGATAGAGCCTATCGCATCTGATATCTCCTGTTTTGTTATTCCCTCATCTAATGTCTTTTGTCTTTTGTCTGCCCATTCAGGCTGGAAGAGCATTCAGAGCTATACAATCTCTCATAGAAGACCCTGAAAGTCTCACTAATTTCTTCAGGATTCACCACAGTTTCCCAATTTGGAGCCTCTATATAATTTACTGACCTATTTGTTGTTGTTTAATGTGCCATGCTAATATTTTCCCAGATTTTTCCCTTTGTTAATAGTATGATTGTTTGAGTTTCAATAGGTTGGCAGCTGCTTTGTTAGCTGATAATTCATTATACTGGGATCTTAGAGCGAGAAGTTCTGTATGCTTATCTGGTGAGCTAGATTTATTTTGATAGAGATCAGTTTCAAGTTTTTTAATTTTTCCTTCTAGCATCCTCATTTCAAGTTGTGCTCTCTTTGTTTTTGAACTAATGAAACAAATGATTTGACCCCTAATGAAGGCCTTAAATGCCTCCCACCGTATACAAGCCAATGTTTCAGAAGTGTTACATTCAAAATACAGGTTAATTTGCTAATCTAAGAAATCTACAAATGCAGGGTCCATAAGCCACTCTGGTTGGAAGGACCATTTTGGGGGGTCTCTAATAAGCTTAACATCCTCATATATCAAGGATATTGCTGCATGGTCAGAAAGAACTATGCTACTATATTGGCACTCTTTAATTTTGGAAACAAGTAATGCTGAAACTAGGGAAAAATCTAATTGTGAATGGGTTTTATAAGTGCTAGAATAGCAGGAGTATTCCACTGCATCTGGTTTTCCATATCTCCATATATCCAATAAATTTAACTCTTTCATAAAATGGTGTATTGTTCTTCTCGACCTGGTATGAGTGTTATCAAAGCCTGATGATCTATCCCTTGACGGCTCTAATGTGCAGTTGAAGTGACCAGCTACTACACAGTGTCCAGAGAGATTTGAAATTGTCAGGAAAAAATTGTTATAGAATTTGGGGTCATCTTCATTTGGACAGTAAACGTTTATCAGATTTGTATTTTCAGATAATAAAGTACCTTGGACCATGATATATCTGCCAGCAGGATCCCCTATAACATTATGGATTTGGAAGGGGACTGACTTATGGATCAATATCATGACTCCTCTAGCGTAAGTAGTATAAGGAGCAGAAAACACCTGTCCCTGCCACCTTCTTCTTATCTTAGAGATATCCCCACTTAGCAGATGAGTTTCTCATAAGAAACCTATTTTTGATTGTAAAAATCTTATCCTGCTTATCATTTGCTTTATCTTTGCAATTTTATTCAAACTCCTACAGTTCCATGAGGTGAATTTTACCTTAAAACTAGCCATCATGAGTTATTGGGTTTGTATTGATAGCGCATTGGAGAAAACACCCCCAAAGGCAGCATGGTAAGAAATAAATAAATAAATAAATAAATAAAATGAAGAGGAAAGAAAAAAAGAGCACCCCCTGAGGTACCATATTGCCATGGAAACACCTCCTCTCCTCCCCGTCTTTAACAACCGCTTATGAAAAGTTGGTCCGTACATGGCACCACCTTTCTCTTACTTATTCCTTTTTCTTTTTTTTTTAACTCTTTTTTTTTTTAAATATTTTTTTGGGGCTTATGTGGGCCGCGCGCTACCGAGCGAGCTAAACGGCGGCCCCCTTTTTTTTTTAACTCTTAACTGCTTGTATACAACACTAACCATTTAAACTCTAGTTCTTATTATTGAACAATGCAACTTTTCCAACCTCAACACAAGGTTATATAAAACTAACTGACAAAGCGTGAACATCAGGGCAAACTGTCACATAGCTTACCTATTGTTCATCAGTAAGGATGGGGGAATTTCTCAAATAACTAAATACTCAGCTGTTGCTGGTCTTTTCTTTTCTAGTCTTTTCTTACAGTCCGTTTTAAATCCAGTTTTCACGATATGGATAAACAATTATACCGGCCATAAAAAATGAAATAAACAGAGACCCCATCCTCAGATCCATTCTAATCCCACAGAGACTGAGAAAGTTGTCCGCTTAAGACGGAGTTCGGAAAAGGTGAGATCTGTCATCATGCGTCACCAGCGTCACCAGAGGCCGCGCTGGGAAGATGATCCTGTGTTTATTGATCCCCTTGTCTCGTAGCTTCTTTCGCACCTCATCATAACTGCGCTGCATTTTGTGCACTCCAGCAGAAAGATCCGGGTGAAGGCGAGCTTGCTTGTTGTCGCAAAGAATTTTCCCTTTAATTCGTGCTGCCTTCAGCACTCGCTCCTTGTCCCTGAAATTCAAGAATTTCATTATGAGTCCTTGGACGTCCCGTGCTTGGGTTAGAAGGAAGAGTGCCGATTCTGTGCGCCCGTTCGACAACAGGTGAGCTTCCCGCGGCTCCAGGCCAGCCCCAGGGCTCCTGGCAACCACCTCTCCAGAAATGCTACGGCATTATTATTATTTTTTTTTTACAAGCCGTTTTCGTGAGATAACGAATCTCGTTATCTCGAGAAAACGGCTTGTAAAAAAAATTAAACCATGTCCGCTTAGGGCTTCCGTAGGTTTTGCTTGTAAAGACCACCCATTGACTGTATAAAACACTGGACAAACCCTCCGTGACGCCACCCATTGGTTTCTGCCTGAGCGAAAGTGAAGCCTCAGAGAAAAAGTGAAGCCTCGGGAGGTGCTTCTCACTGAGGAGGAGATGAGAGCGCAGCTGCGATAACTCAAACCGTTTGTAGCTCTGCAACAGGATAATGCTTATACATTTCTGAAATCGACCTTTGCATACTCCAATCGACTCGAAGCCGACAGATCTACGACATAAATCTCGACTTCTTGGTGGAGTAGTTGAAGTTATCAGCGGGAGCTACCCACAGCGTCCACGTGAGCAGAGCAAACATTTTCGTGAGTAGTTACTCTCCCTTCTCCAGAGGGACTACTGACTCAACTCCTCATCACTTTAAGACATTTTTTAACTATTTCCCACATGACGGAGGAATTTTGTTCCACAATGCATTCTTACGCACGGAAAGCATTGGAGAGCCAATTGGAAGAGATGAACAGTTTACTCAAACCTACAGAACACTCCATGGACAAAGCCCAAGAAACTAAAGCTAGACCGGCAAAAAAATCTAAGAAACCGCCCAGTGAACAAGATGAGCAACCTGTCGTTTCCAATGCAGTCTTGTTCTCCATCATGGAGAGAGTGGAGAGTTTGCAGCAGGAATCTCTCAAGCGGCTCCAATCATTAGAGTCGACAGTCAAAGACAACACAAACTCCATTAAAACTGTTATAGACTCTATCGAATTTATTGGAAGTCAAGTGGAGGAGATGGCGGGTAAGGTGGATGCCTTGCAGAAACAAGTTCAAGCCTTGGAGAAAGAAAACGCTGTGCTTAAGGACAAATGCAACGAATTGGACTCCTACAAGAGGAGATGGAATCTTCGCGTCGCTGGGGTCCCCGAACACGCAGGCGAGAACATCAAAAAGACCATCATCGATTTATTCTGCCAGGTGTCTCCGGACATTGCAGATCAGCTGGCCTTCTCAGTGGACATCGTTCACAGACTGGGTCCTCTCTCAGGAGCAGCTCACTCGAGCCGCCGCATCATGGTGCAGTTTCTGTCACGCTCCCACAGGGACAAGATCTGGAGGGATGCCAGATCATCAACTTGGCTCAAGGAGAAGAGGATGAAAATCTTTGAAGACCTGACACAAGAAACTAAGGATGCCAGAAATAAACTGTGGCCGCTGGTGGAGACGGCGAGGAAAGAGGGGGAAAAGGCCGGCTTCAGAGGACCCTTTGCACACATCGAAGGCAGAAGGGTAACAATTAAAGACCTGTGAGTGACAACATGTAGCTGTACAGCATCAATTATATCAGGTCAGACGAATATCACTCTTACCCAAAGGACACTTTTGATGGGGTAATGTTTTCTAAGGATTATGCTTCATTCTTGTTTTTTCTCCCTTGTACGAGTTAAAATTTAATTATTTACTATGGCTTCAACACTGCCATATAGCCACCAGAAGAGGGCGAGCAAGCACCTTAGTTAATTACCTTCATGGTTTACAAGTAATATATTTTTGCCCTTATTAAGGCTAGCTTACTCTTGTTTGTCCTATTTAGAATCATATAACAAGTATCTGTGGTTATGTGTCATGATAATCTTCATGCTTGTATAGTATTTCCTTGCCAAGCAATTTTAAGCTTGTCGCTGAATAATTCTTTCTTTATTTTTATTTTTCATCCATTAAAATTCCTATTTTGCCAAGAGAGATTTAGTCATTACATCTGAGTTGATTGAAGTTTATAACAAGTATGGGTAGCTTAGTCTTCCTATTTCAGTTCGTTAAAGATAGCTTTATTAGTCTGTTGCAGAGCTGCAGTAGCTCTGAGCTCAGCCTAAGAGAGGTTTTGAGCTGGTGCTATTTTATTAATATATTCACTTGTTTTTGTTTTGTTCTTTTTTTTTAAGGGAAACTATATTAATTTCTGACTTCTATGTCTATTAACACATTTAACTCACTTAATATTATGTCTTTAAATGTCAGAGGTATCAGGGATATCACGAAAAGAAAGGCTTTATTTTTACTTTGCAAAAGAAGTGATGCTGACTTAATTCTTCTTCAGGAAACACACTCTGGTGATTCTGACTCAAAATTCTGGAAAACACAATGGGGTAACTCAGCTTATTTTAGTCATGGTTCAAATCACTCTGCTGGGGTTTCAATACTTCTACACAAATTCAGTGGAGACATAGTAGAGACAACGTCTTCTAATGATGGTAGATGGATCATAATGATCATCAAGCAAGACAACACCTTTTTTATTGTTTGTAACATTTATGGTTTTAACTCCCATGCCTCCAACAAAATTCTGTTTGATGATATAGCTTCAAGGTTGAACACTTTTACAAACAAATACCAAAAGTCATATTTAATTTTTGGCGGTGACTTCAATGAATGCCCTGATGACACCATGGACAGATGTCCTCCCAGATCAAAACAAATCGTACAGAGCAATAACCTTATCTCTCAGCTCTGCTCTGATCTCTATTTAGCCGATGCATGGCGGTTCTTTTATCCAGATAAAAAAGAATTTACTTGGAGTAATGGGAATTCAACTCTAAAATCAAGAATTGATCTTTTTTTAATCTCCTCCTCGGCACTTCAGTTTGTAAAGGAGGTGAAGCATCAGTATGCTCCTTTATCAGACCATAAACAACTTCTTTTGAAATTAGGTACCAACAAAGGAATATCTCACATGAGGGGATATTGGAAATTAAACAACTCACTCTTAAAGGATAAGTGCTTTAATGAGTCTGTGAAGAGTCTCATAAAGGAACGGTTTGAAGGAAAGCCAGGGAATGATTATAAGAGGAACTGGGAGTTCTTTAAATACAGTGTCAGAAGGGTTGCTATCCAAAGATGTAAAGATTTGAAAAAAGAAAAGACTGCAAAAGAAGCATCCTTAATGCATGATCTTGACCTCTTACTGTCTAAACAATTTCTTAACCCGGAAGAAGAGATTACTCTAAAGGAATTACAGTTACAGGTGGATCAAATGTATCTCGAACTTGCTAAAGGTGCCTTTATTAGATCAAGAGCCAAATGGTTAGAGGATGGTGAAAAAAGCACTAATTACTTTTTTGCCCTAGAGAAAAGAAACTTTAAAAGGAAAGCCTTGACCTCGCTTTGCATTGACGGCGCCCCTGCTGAAGATCCTCAGGTCATTTCTGATTTTGTCACAGATTTTTATGCCAAATTATATGAAACCAATTTCAATGCTGAGGATTGTGAAAGTTTTTTGGAAAAAATTCAAACCTATGTACCAACTGTAGATGAAAACCTTAAACAGATATGTGATTCGGTATTGACCTCAGATGAACTAAAAGAGGCGCTGTTTTCAATGAAGAAAGGGAAAGCACCAGGCATTGATGGCTTATCGGCTGAATTTTATATGCATTTCTGGGAACTGATCAAGACACCTTTGCTCTGTATGTATAAGCAATGTATAGATCAGAGAGAAATGACAACCACAATGAAGCAAGGAATCATATCCCTTCTACCAAAATCTGACAAAGACGTATTATTAATAGAAAATTGGCGTCCCATTACCCTATTAACAACCGACTACAAAATCTTGGCTTTAGTTTATGCAAACAGACTCAAAAGTGGCCTGGATTCAATCATAGCTGAAACTCAAACAGGATTTATGAAAAACAGGCACATAAGCTGTAACATAAGACTCATCTTAGACTTGTTAGATCATGCAAATGAAATCAAATCCAAAGCACTTATTTTGTTTTTGGACTTTTACAAAGCCTTCGACACAATTGAACACAGATTTCTTCTGCAATCTCTCAAGACTTTTGGTTTTGGCACTCATTTTATTAACATGGTCAATATGTTTTACGAAGACATTAATAGCTCAATAGTCATCAATTATAACACATCCAAGAGATTTCAGATTACCAGGGGAGTAAGACAGGGGTGCCCAATTTCACCATTTTTATTCATCATAGTCACTGAATTACTTGCAATTAATATAAAAAATGACATAAACTTTAGAGGAATCACAATATTTGAAAGAGAGTTAAAATTATCCCAGCTAGCAGATGATACCACTCTCTTTTTGAAAGACAAAGATCAGTTAGGTCACTGCATCAAATTAATTAATGAATTCTCCAGTGCATCAGGCTTAAAGCTCAATATGTCTAAATGTGAATTATTACCCATCCATGACCATCATGAATCAGTTATCGAAAATATTCCAATTAAGGACTCTGTGAAATATCTGGGAATCATTGTGACTAAAAATCTCATCGCTAGACAACATCTAAATTTCTCAAATAGAATACAGAAGACCAAGACTATTTTCAATAACTGGCTCCAAAGAGATCTGTCTATTATTGGCAGAGTTCTCCTCTCCAAAGCAGAAGGTTTGTCCCGGTTTGTGTATCCAGCACTTTCCCTCTTTGTAAATAACTCTACATCTGCCCTTATAAACCGCAGCTTTTTAGACTTTATATGGAAGAATAAACCACACAAACTTAGAAAAGAGATACTATCTAACAGCAGAGTAGATGGTGGGCTTGAAGTCCTTGACTTTTCTGACTCTGTTAATACTTTTAGAATCAACTGGTTAAAAAGATGTCTCAAAAATCCTGATTCAATGTGGTACTTTATCCCCAACAATATCTTTAATAAAATCGGTGGGCTCTCTTTCCTTTTAACCTGTAATTTCTCACCTGATAAGTTACCAGTGAAGCTCTCAAAATTTCATCAACAGGCCCTGTTATCATGGAAACTTGCCTTTGTTCATAACTTCTCCCCAAATAGAACACCCCTCTGGAATAACTGTGACATCACAATAAGGAATAAATCCATCTTCTTTCCACACTGGTTCCAGAGAGGCTTAAACCATATCAGTATTTTATTCGATGAGTCTGGTAACATGCTACCTTACGAAACATTCATTTACTCATATAACTTCCCAATCCCTTTTAGAGAATACAATTTATTAACCCGCGCCTGTCCAGACGGACTACTCCAATTGTGCAGGAATCATTTATGTTACTGCAAGAAGGTCACATCACAAACTAAACTGATGCTCAATGGTCTCAACCTCACAGACAAACGATGCAACAACAAGCATGTCCGACAGATTTTTCAAAGAATTAATAAAGTGCTCCCGAGGGGGAATTCCTTTTGGAATGCTAGAATCGAGAACATTAACTGGAGGAGGGCCTGGCTTATACCATTCAAATTCTGTATCACAAACAAAGCTAAAGATGTACACTTCAAAATTCTGCATAACATTTACCCCACTAACAGCTCAGTTGCTAAATACACAGATGTTGAGATTGAGTGCACCTTCTGCAAAAATACGTCTGAAACGATTTCCCACCTCTTTTTAGACTGTGAAGTTTCTAGAAAACTATGGAGAGATATTGAATCCCACTTTCTATCTGCGGCTAACTGTGCTTATTCACTCACATCTCGGGACATAATTTGCTATTATGAGAATAAGAGGAATGCAGCCCTAGAGAATGTCTTAAACTTTATCATTCTGTATGCAAAATTCTTCATTCACAAACAGAAATTCTCCAAGTCACTTCCTAAGTTTTCACTTTTTCAGCTAGAACTAAAGTCTCTTATGAAATCATATGCTCTTATCAACAACAAAAAATGTCTCAAATTCATGGCCTATTATAATAGTATTTTCCCTGACACTTTATGAATTTACCTGTCAAGATTGTGATTATTCCCTGCTTTGCTTTTTTTCTGTTTCTATTTTAGTTTCTCTCCACTGTATTGGCTTATGTTTTTGGTGATTTCTGTGTTTGTGTTGTTTTAAGGAACATAGAGTTCGTGTAAACACTGTCTTTATGTATGTTTTTATTTAGACACTTCGTGCAATCTCATGTCTGTAAACTGTATATTCAATAAAAAAAAAAAAAAGAAAAAAAAAAAGAAAAAAATACAGTCAATGGTAAAACCCTGTGATTTGGTGACAACTCTAGTCAGTCATCATCTCTGCTTCTATCTTCAACCTCAGGTTTTCAGAATTCCTATCACAGTGTTCAAGACAGCCCAAGACAGCCACAAAAAGGTTTTTTTTCTTATAGTATAACAATTGTTGGCCACACCTTCACTCTAAGAAATGAAACAGTGATGTTGTTCATTTTATGTAACTTTGTTGTGGTAAAATTACTATAACTATTACGTTTTTACAGAAAAAATAACAAGGTCTCATTGGAATAACCCAATAGTGAGCTATTTCAAGGCTACA
>JAQMCX010000425.1:0-11770 GCA_029814765.1 Acanthurus leucopareius | reverse complement strand
TGTGTGTTTAAATCATTTAAAAGTCTTTTTTTGTCTGCAGGTCTGTGATACCTGCTGAATTATACACCAACCGACATCTCAATAATACATGATTGGTGTGTGTGTGTGTGTGTGTGTGTGTGTGTCTGTGTGTGTGTGTCTGTGTGTGTCTGTGTGTGTGTGGTTCAGTGATCCGCCACAGCAGCTGGATGATATATTTACCTTCATTCATGTTTTATTCACCACATCCAAATGAATTATTGCCATAATTAATCTGTCAACCCATGTTCTCAATTAGAGTCGTTCGTGAACACACACACTCACAAACACACACACACACACACACACACACACACACACACACACACACACACACACACACATACACAAACTAACGCACAGCTTCTGCAGCATTTAGAAACTCTCTTCTGCTTTCAATCATATCATCATTAATCATTTGTGTTGATCGCCTTTTTCCACACAAACACACACAGTCACACACAGACACACACACACAGACACACACACACAGACACACACACACAAACACACACAAACACACACAAACACACACAGACACACACACACAGACACACACACACAAACACACACAAACACACACAAACACACATAGTCACACACACAAACACACACACACACAAAGACTCCACACACAACATCTCACTGATATGATCAGTCTTTATTTGCATGTTTTATAAAACACATAAGCACCATTTTTCTTAATATTTCTGTTTTTCTATAACAAGTTACAACTTTGTCCATTTGATATATTCGTATAAAGCAGATTTTCTTTTATATTTGTGACATTTTATACTCTGGAAACATGTTTATTTTATGTTAACATTATGTCAATTTGCCTCAAAGTTGGATGAAACTGAAATAAGAAAAGAGAGAGAGTGGAAAGAAATGTGAAAAAGACAAACAACTTACAAAAAATGACAAAAATAAAGAGTGAAACACTGACAGACTGATGGAAAAATGTGTTTATGGGAGAAACAAATGGAGAGAATTAACAGAGAAAGATCAGATACGAGTTTCGAGAGCGACTGAACTCCACACAGACAGATTGAATTAACGTTAGCGTAGCTTTGAGTTAGCATGCTGCCTGGAGAAATTGAATTAACTGGCGCTGCGTAGCTCAACCGCAGTTAGCATATTTCTTAGTTTAGCGGTCAGGGAATTGAATTAAGCAGAGAGCAGCTTCGGGTTGCAGATTGCACTTTGATGTCTGAGGCTGGATGAAGTGGAGCGACCCGAACATGTGACATCGACCCGGTTGGCTCGGCTTCTTCTGTGTTCGCTGATGTTTGTGGAGGTTTGGTGAAGCAGAGACGTTCACAGCTGCATGAGAATCATTTTCATATCAAAGCTGCGTCATCTTTAACGGGTGAATCAGAGGAACCAATCAGATTTGATCAGTCAGGAATCAAACCTGAGCCTGTAAAATCATTTAAACCTCCTCTATAAACAACAATTTTACACTTGCATCATGTGGAATCATTAACTCACAGGTAGTTTGGTCAAAACCTGCAGAAAAGACCAAACTAAAGGATCTTTGTTTCATTCTTCCTCTTTTAAAGGCTGAAAAGCATCTTTCAAATATTGTGCTTAAAGATTTTTAAGTGTGTATTATATTCAGATGATTTTTATATTATGTTAATTCTCCCTGTGCGCCACAATAATCTCTTTTAATCTACTTCAGAGTTTGTTTTAAAGCTGAAAACTTAAGTGAAGAAAACGCTGAGGTGCCAAAACCTGCAGTTCCTCAAATGGCCACTTGAGGCTGTCTCGAAAAGTGAGTTTCACATTAAAATGTCCAACTTTACAGCAGATAAAAACTGTTAAATAATACCAATTTGGTCTCTTAAGCTAATTTATGTGCTCATGAAAAGAGTACGGGGATGAATTTAGATATTAGTCATTTAAAATGTCCTCAGAACGATGATTTGAGACTGAAAAAAGTCCTGACAGATGCAAACGTAAAACCTTACAGGTAAAAGAAAAAAACTCGTGGGGTTTAACCAAAAGGTGATAATGGCATTTAGAGGATTTAAAATCATAAGTCACTTATAATCATTCACGTGTCCGTCATGTAGGAGCTGCCTGAACAGTCCTGATCTGCACACGAACGCAGATGTTAAAGCCTTTTCCACCTTAGCAGGTTAACATCAGTCGTCTAAAACACTTCTGGGGCCTTTTCAGCAAGTCAGATTTTCCTCTAATTTCCCTGCAGCTCCCCCGAGTTCCTGCTGGATGGCTGGTCGCATTTATTAGAGATTAAAAACTACTTGACGTCCTCGTCGCCGCGGCTCGAAAACAGCCGAGCGTGAATAAAAGACGGGAGAAGAGAACGTTTCCAGAATATTTCCATCGACTCACAAGTGAAGCTCGTTAAATGTGAGCGAGCCTCCGTCGGCTGGCAGCGGCGGCGTCTCTTCCCCTCAGCTGCGACCCACAGCTCAGACTTCACTTCTCTGATTCACTCCTGTATGTTTTTCTGTTTTTTTTTGTGCTGATTGATTTTTAAATGTCACTGTGGCTCAGTGGGCTGCCGGCCGTGCAGATTTCATGGTATATCTTGTTCTGGTTGTTGTTGTTGTGGGTGCATGTGTCGCTGCGTGGGCGTGAGGCGAGTTTTTTATTTTTTTATAATTTTATTTTTTTGCTGTCTGTGCTGTCTTATGAGAGAGCAGCAGCACAAGTGAAAAAATCCTGACAAACAATCTTTCAAATCTGAAGGTTGGCTTAAAAATAAAAAATAAAGCTCTGCTGTCAGGAGATTCACGTTTCTGATCTGGTATCAGTTTTAAATTCACCCTGCTGAAGTGCCTGAGAGACTCAGTCTGATCCCAGATCAGCTTTGGCTTCACTAACTGACCCTGAAAATGTGTCTTCACACCTACGGAGTCTGAAGGCTGCCACACGAAACTCTTAACCTGTTTTAATGTTTAATTAAAATTAAAAAATAGATATGATAAATTTTAAAAATAATAGTTGTTTAACCGTTTATAGCAAACACTTTTTTTTCTATTTAAAAAAAAAAAGAAAATACTTAAATGCTGTTGTTGCTGAGCTTCATGATTTATTGATCTTCTACAATGTTTTCTTCCCGTGTGGACCGTCATCAGGAGTGTGCAGTCCTGTCAGTTAGGATCAATAAAACATGAAGTCCAGGAAAAGCAGTGTACGGGTTTTGTTTTCTGGAAACTGAAACGATCCCTTTAAACGCTCCCTGCAACCAAGAAAGAGGCAAAAACAATTTAACATTCAATTAAAAAGTAAATTTAATATGTTTTTTTAAATATTTATCATCAGAAAAATAGTTTGTCTTTTAATTATGACCCAGTTATTGAAATAAATTTTACAGATGCTTTTAAATTTTTTCAGGTAATTGATTTTTTTAATGAAGTCTTAACCTGCAAACAGTTAAAATAATAGTTAAATACTTTGGAAAACCTTCTTATCTAATATCTTTTGTTCAGAGTGAAGTACAAAGCTAAATATCAAACCTAAATTAAGATGTTGTTATCTTAGCTTAGCTTAGCTTAGCATGCAGACAGAAAATACTGGGACAAGCTAGCCTTGTTTTTAATATATCTGCCATTCTATTCCATTTTATACTCAAAGAAAGCCAAAGTAAAGTGTTAATTTTAAACTTTTCCTTTAATTTAAAAGCTAATATATGCATTTAGCTTCAAAACTTGCTCAGTCTTGATTTTCAAACTGTGTTTTTGTCGTTTTGAAGTGAAGCTCTTCAGATTTTTCTCCTCCTTTTGAGGCCGAGCTTCTTTACATGTGACATCTTTGTTCTGCCTCCTTCAAGGCATTTTTCAAACATCTCTTCTTCTTCTTCGTCTTCTCACCCCGACCAGCACATCACTGCTCGCAGTAAGAGGTGTGTGTGTGTGTGAGTGTGTGTGTTATGTAAAGCTGTTGGATTAGCATGGCAGAGTTGCAGTTTCAGTGCTTCAGGCGCACTGAGATGAAGTTTGAGACTTTGTCCTCTGCAGTTTTCACATCAGTGACCTGGTCTGCAGGGACACTGAGAGCGAGACAGACCGAGGTAATCGATTTAAGACGGACTGGAAAGTTATCTCGGTGGTTCAGTGGCTCTTTTCCTCTGTTCAGGGGGAAAATAGAGGTGTATGAAGAGAGAACGAGAGAGAAAGAGAGAGAGGAGGGGATTTAAACAGAGGACGAAACACAAAAAGGAAGAAAAACGCCTCAGAGAATTACAACAAAAACTGCACTCGTTCACTGTTTGTGTATTTTAAGTTTGTTTTAATTGTTACGGCCTCTTAGTTGTAATTATTAGAAATCTTAATGCTGCTGCACACAATTATATTTTTAAAAGTCTGTATTTCTGGAGGCAGTTTGGGGAATTTTGTTATTTGGAGAGCAATGCTCAAAAACTAAATATAGGAGGAATATTTTGGGTGAAAACACACTTTTGTATGTTCTGTGTGGTGCTAATGCTGCGATTTACCATTTTGTTTGCATCTAAATTTGCATTAGCATCCTGGTTTTCTGGAGAAAGAAACATGAAAATCTCTCTTCATACGATCTGTTTGCACTTGTGAGTTGATTTCTCACCTCATCAGTCGCTTCGTTCTGCAGGTTAAATTAAATTTACAGCTCAGCTGAAGGACGAAAGCACAGTTTATGTTTTAAACGAGGATCATAAGAGTCTGCAGTCATGCTAGCAGCTCTGTCAGGCTCTATTTAAGCTAAATGCTAATGCTAACGTAAACATGGGTTGAGATATGGCGGCTATGAAGACTGTAACATGTTATTTACATTATTTTTGCCTGTTTTGAAGCTGTTTTTAATGTTTCACTGCTGATTTATTCCCTTTTTGTCCCCTTTCATTCGTCTCCCATCTGTGTGCCGGTTTTATCGCTGATGAAAAGGCTCAGACAGGAAGGTGACGTCACTCGGATGAACTGACCTGCCTGTTCGCCCACCACACAGTCATTATTATTATTATTATTTTTCCATGTACTCTCGCTGATGCTGACTGATATTCAGCGATCACCCACCACTCCGGCTCTCACTCATGTGTTACGTAATTTAAGCTGATTCACTGGATGTCGGTTTTGAAAAGCTCACTGTAATAATAATAATCTACGTCTGTTACACCAAACACTTCTCACTTTGTCCTAAAACGACAGCATCGTTTTTTCAGGTCTTTTAACTCTGATTCCTGTCAGCTCCTTCCCAGTCTGAAGCTGCTGTCTGATTGGTCGGATTCTGTTTTAAACAAAGCTGAAAAATCAAGTGTTTCCGTCCGATCCGTCGACCCCGACGAGGATGTTTGTCGACTGAAGCTCGAGACTAAAAAAGAAAAGAGGGAGAAGACTGCAGGAGTTTACAGGAGCCCTGAGATCAACTCCCTCATTAGCATACTGCTGCCATGGCAACAGGAAACCAAACCGGAGCCGAGCGAGGGATGGAGACGGAGAGACGGAGCAGAGGAGGAAGAGGAATGATAGGAATGAGGAGAGGGGACGTGCTTGAGGAGGTAATTAGGAACGAGAGGAGGTGAAGAAGACGAGGAAATGTTGGAAAGGAGGAAAAATAAAGAGAGATTGATGCAAAAGGAGAGTTCAGGAGGAGGAGAAGAAGAAGAAATAAAGGAGGAATGGGATGAGAGAAAAGTGGAGGAGGAGAATGAAGATGGGAAGGCAAAAAGAGGAGGAGAGGAGAGAAATGAGTGGGAAGGAGAAAATACAAAAAGATGATAAAGGAGGAGGAGGAGTGAAGGTGAGGAGAGATGGGAGAAGAAAGGAGAGAAGACAAAAATAGCATGATGGAGGAGAGTGAAAAGGGGAGGAGGAGGAGGCTGGAGATGGGAGGAGAGGAAGAAGAGGAGGAAGGACTAAAAGAGGAGAAGAGGAAGTGGATAAGTGACATGAGATGAAGAGGAGAGGATGAATGGAAAGAATAGACAAGATGGAAAAAGGAGGAGAAGGAAGAGAGAAGGTTGCAAGAGGAGGAAGAGTAAAGGAGGAGGAGGAGGAGCCACCTTGGTTTGACTTCTAACACTTTATCTTTCTCCTCTCCTCCTCTCTCCTGTTTTCTACTTCTATCATTTCATCTGTATAATTAAATCCTCATTGTCCAATAACCTTACACACACACACACACACACACACACACACACACACATTCATAAACACACACACAGCAATAAATCTACACACTTACACACATTAACACAACACATAACCAGATAAGAGGCTGAACAACTTGCTGTGCAGCCGAAATGACACGTTTATCTGTGTGTGTGTGTGTGTGTGTGTGTGTGTGTGTGTGTCTGTGTGTGTGTGTGCGCGTGTGTGTGTGTGTGTGTGTGTGTGTGTGTGTGTAAGGTCATATCCGTTGTTGCCCTCAGGTTGTTGGTTATCAGCAGTGTGAGGCGACATAAGAGGATTAAATGGAAAGTAGAAACTCCACCAATGCTCCGGAGATAAAAACCCCACATAAAAGAAGTCACACACACACTCACACACACACACACACACACACACACACACACACACACACACACACACACTCATAAATACACCCATCTTGCACATGGGAAGTGCAATAACTCTGCAATATTTCTGTTGTTTCTTGACCGTTAGTCTGTGATTGGTCGATTTGAGTCCGGTCTTTTTCGTTTGATTTGCATCCACGTTGGAGAATTTTACAGATAAAAAGCCTCGTATGTGGCTGAAGGGGAGGAAAGAGTGTGAAGGTTAGTGGAGATGTCAGTAACGAGTTTCACTTTCATGTCCCGTCACACACTGATGTCAAAACACACATCTTTCTTCTCCCGGAGTCCGAAACTGCACGTACTCAACACCAAGTTTAACTTTTTTAAGCTCATTTGAACTCTTTATCAGGTACAAAGGCAGCAAACAGACTCAGTTGTGTTTCATGGAATAAATAATCTAAGTTCCTTTGCAGATGTTTTACTGCAAAAACCACTGGATCAGTTCAAACTTTCAGGTCAGACTCACTGAAATACACAAACATGTTTATTTGCCCTCAAACTGCCCCTGAGTCCGGACTTGTCTCCCCTTATTTATCACCAACTTTCATAATATTATAGCTGCGATTTGAAACTATAACAGAGAGACTGAATACTTGCACTTACTGGGGAGCTTTGCACTGGTTTTAACCTGTTAACACACCAGCAGAGATACATGTGGACCGCTTTCACACTTGACTCATTTGGTCCGGAGTTTTGGACTTTTTAGTTTGATCCGAAACCAAAAAAAGCAGGTGTGAAACCTCCTTTGGACCAAACAGCCAAGTTTTGGTCCAACCAATAGCGGTGGTCTCGGTCCAGGTCAAACTGAACCACGGTTCGGTTTATGTCCGGTGTAAAAGCAAAGGTTCGGACCTCCGGAACTTCGTACGAATGACAGGAAGTTTCAGCAAACTACGGAAAACCAAAATAAAAATTAAGCTGATGAACTTCATGGAGGGAAAAGGAGACCGAATGTCTTATTAACATTTGGTATGAAGAATTTATTAAGAACCAAATAGAAAAAACTCATAAAGTTATAATCAAACTATAAAACAAAACATTTTCAACGCGCTGACGTCAGACGCCAACAAACCAATCAGAGTAAAGTACAGAGACACAAAACCTACATACTTGATGACGATGTGACGAAGGTTTGTCACGTAAAGTCCGTTAGTTCGTTTGCATAATTGTGGTGTGAAACCAAAACCGAAACCAAATGTACACAATGAGACAAAAACACGAACCTTCGTCCGGACTTTCGGGTGTTTAAAACGCCCTTAAGGCTGCTGATGTGCATCACAAACATCTCCGTCATGTCCTCAGATTTCACCGCATGACGCCTCGAAGTCAGAAACTCTGAAAAAAATCCCACGCAGGTTTTCTGAGTCTCACTTATTGACCGTGCAAATAAAATGTGGCAGGATCAATTATTTATGAAACACTTGCAAGCAAACAAGGAAGTGTGGAAATCTGCAGCCGCCGCCACCAAATGTTCAGCTGTTCGGAGAAGTGGCCGAGTGTCGCTTTTGATTGGCAGCTTCAGCCGCTGACTCGAAGGTTTCTGCCAGTTTTTCTTCTTCAGGCTTTTAGCTAAATGTTTGACTGATAACACTTGTGTGTGTGTGTGTGTGTGTGTGTGTGTGTGTGTGTGTGTGTGTCCTTGTGTGAAGGTGGGTTTGCAGAAGTGAGCTGGATGTTTATTTTGGCCGCTTTTAATTTAATGAGCTTGTTTGTATAAGAAGAAGACACACTTTCCTCATCCTCACACACACACACTCACACACACAGATGATGTGACAGATAACTTAGTGCTTTTAAATTATGAGACTCATCAACCAAAAACAGACGAAGAAGAAACAAGTGATGAAAGACAGAAAAAGGAAGGAAACAGTGAGATATAAAAGAAAGGAGCAGAGAAGATGGATGGGAGGATGAAACGGAGCGATGCATTCGAGGACTCGGCTGGCTGTCGGTGACTCAGAGGGCAGCTGAAGGGCTGATGGGAACAAACAGCCTCTGGTTGTTCGCCAGCAGCGTTAGCGAACGAGTCGTAATGAGATGAACACGGAGGAAACCTGAACGACGGAGCAGCTGCAGCTCCGTCGGGACAGGAAGTGGCAGGAAGTGGCAGGAAGTGACCTCCGGTTTGTCGTAATGAGTCACGGAGGAAAACAAACGGACATCATCTCATCTGATTTATTCAGATCTGAAACCACAAACTGATCTGAATTTCTTTAATGCAACAAAAGTTACTCAAAAATGTTAAAAAATGGCAGAAAAGTGACACTAATATTAATAAAAACAGAGAAAATCTGTTGTTTTCCAGTTAAATTAGACTCCAGTTAAACATCAGAAGAGACTTTTAACTCCCCAAAATACATTAAAATATAATCAAACTTGTGCTTTAATGTGTAAATAATCAAAGTTAAAATATTTGCAACTTGCACAAAAACATGAAATAATGTTTCAGATGTAAAACAAGCTCCTTTTATTTTATTTGCACTTAATAAAAAAGTGAAAAGTGTAAAGAAAAAGTGAACATTTTAGTCATAAAATCATAAAAACACTGAAGATCAAGCAGGAGAAACGTGGTGAGAAGTGAACTCTGAAGTCCTGCAGCAGTTAATGATCGTCCTGATCACACCTGAGCTCCTAAAAATAAAGAAATAAACTCCTCCTTGTGTGTTTTGAAGGTTACGATGTTCGTTATCGGCGTCTTTACGCCTTAAAAAAGCCTCAGAATGATTTATGAGCCACTTTAAAATCTGCTTCTGTGGCGGCAGAAGATAAACGCTGTGTTTTCAGGTTATTTCTCTCATCTTTTCCCACTTTGATAACAACGTTGGTCTCATTTGTTAAGAAACTTCTCCTCCTCACAGTCTCTCTCCTCTTTTTTCTGTCTCTCTCTCTCTTCAGTTTGTCGCTCAGCCGAACTGCCAGCAGCTGCTCGCCACGCTGTGGTACGACGGCTTCCCGGGCTGGAGGAGGCGACACTGGGCCGTCAAGCTGGTCACATGCTTCATCATCGGACTCCTGTTTCCCGTCTTCTCACTGGTACGAAGGGAGGAGGGAGGAAACGAGGAAGGAAAGGAGGAAAGGAAAAGCAAAAACACTGCAGAGGAGGCTTTAGGTGGAGGACAGGAAGTGTGTGAGGAAGGAAGGGATTAAGGGGAGTTTTAAGGAAGTGAGGAAGGAAAGAAAAGAGGAAAAAGGGAGTTAAAGGAGGGAGGAAAGAGGAGAGCAAAGATAGAGTTATATTTAAAATTTTAATCATCATTAAAAGACTTTTTCTCTCTGAATTCGACAGATGCTGAAAAAGCAGATTTTCCACAGTGTGTGATCAATAAAGTGATCAATAAAGGTTATATTATCAAAAAAAAGGGTTGAAGAAAGAAAGAAAGAATCAGTGGAGGGGAGAAGAAGAAAGAAAGAGTGTTAAGAAAAGATAAAAAAGAATGATGGAGAGGAGAAACAGACGTGAAAGTGGGACAGAAGAAAAAAGGAATAAAGAAGTCGATTTGTTTCCAGGCAGCATTTAAGCAAAGCTCTCGTTTTATTGGCTGGAGGAGCCGTTGCCAGGAAACAACAAGCTTGACAACAACAAAAAAATCGACCCAAATAAAAAAAAAAAAAAACAGAGAAGAGAGCTGTTATTATGAAGTGAAGACGTTTAAAAAGAGGAGAAACGAGGTCAGAAAGAGGAAAACGGTTCAGTCTGCACGAACACAAACACGGTCATGTGACCAGGAAGTAGACGGATCCGTCTTGTGTCGGATAAAAACTGCAGCAGAGACGCTGATCACTGATTTAATGTGACGAATATGAGTTTAAGTGATCTCAGTGAGTATTTTGCTTCACATTTCAGGTAGCAGACGTGTGATTTTAGCAGAATTTTAAAAGCTAAACTGCTAATTAATCTCTATTTTTTCTGCTTAAACACACTTCACACGTACAAAACCTTTCATGTTTTCACTCTTTCATCAAAACTAAAGATGCGACTGTAGCAGGAAACTCTGCTAAACTCAGTTAAAATCAGTTAAACTCAGTTTGCAGACAGTTTCAGAACGACATTTTGCAACAAGCTCCAAGTTTCAGCTCGTCTCGCTGTGAGTTTTTGGTCTGAACTGGTTTAATTTCTAACTTTTCACATCATTTTGGCACAAAAATATTTTCTATTCAGAGTAAAAAACTGCTTTAAAAAGTGGAAAGAAATGAGACAATAACTTAAGTTTCCTCTCTGTTTGCATCTTTTCTTTTTGCTTAGGTAGCTTGGTGACCTCTGTGGTGCGTTCAAGGACACACCAAATTAAACTGTATACAAAGAGTTTTTAGCAGGAAGAAATAATCAGATACAAACGTGTTGTTGATGCACATTGTTTCTCTGCTCCTCCTCCTCGTCTCCTCTCTTCCTCTCTTTCTTTCTGTCGTTTAATTGCCTTCAAAGCCTCGGCGTCCGACTCAGAGTCGCTCGGCTTTGCCAGCGGCGAGTAGACGAACACAAACATGTAAACAAGCATCAGAACGGCGGCGAGAGCAGCAGCTCGGCCGAACGCCGTCACGTGCGGTCGCTCTCCTCCTTCCTGTTTCACAGTCTGAGCAGAAGTTTAAAAGAGCCGGAGTCACAGGAGACGCTGGAGTGAACGGTTATGTAACGACAATAAGTCTCCACGAAATGAGAAAACTTTATTGTTCGTTTCCGGTTACATAAGATCTCAATGCAGACGGTTTCTGTCTGACAAACCGTTAATCTGTTTCTGCTTCTGTACTCCCTTTGTCCTCCTTTGGCTCTGCTTCCTTCTCCTCCTCCTCCTCCTCCTCCTCCTCTTCCTCTTCCTCTTCTTCTACCTCCTATTCCTCCTGCTCTTCCTCCTCCTCCTCCTACTCTTCTTCCTCCTCCTCCTCTTCCTCTTACTCTTCCTCCTCCTCTTCTTCCCCACCCTCCTCCGCCTCCTCTTCCTCCTCCTCTTCCTCTTCTGCCTCCTTATCAACCTCCTCTTCCTCCTCCTCTTCCTCCTCCTCCTCTTCCTCCTTCTCAACCTCCTCATCCTCTTCCTCTTCCTCTTCCTCTTCCTCCTCCTCCTTCTCCTCCTCATCCTCTTCCTCTTCCTCCTCCACCTCTTCCTCCCCTACTCCCCCCCCCTCCCCCTCCTCTTCCTCTTCCTCCTCCTCTTCCTCTTCCTCCTACCCCTCCTCCTTCTCCTACTCCTCCTCTACCTCTTCCTCCTCCACCTCCTCCTCCTCCTCCCCCTC
>JAQMCX010000424.1:0-11828 GCA_029814765.1 Acanthurus leucopareius | reverse complement strand
GATCAGCCTTGTACTGAATGTACTCCTGTAACTGACCAGCATGTCATGGAGTGGGTGGGACACATTGTCCAAGATGACATGCAGCTTGGACAGCATCCTCCTCTCAGACACCTCCATCAGAGAGTCCAGCTTCACTCCCACAACGTCACTGGCTCAGGGATTGCAGAAGGTGGCGCAGACAATTAAGCCCTTGGGGACATCAGGGGAATTCCGGCGGGTCCTACCTGGGTCTGGTTTGGTCTCGACCAGTGAGAGGCAGGAGTTTGAATTCAAAGTAGAAATCACACCTAGGTGTGATTTACTGGACCACTGCAAACTAGGCGCGCATCTATTGTTCTTAGGCTTTGCTGGTCCGTCGAGGCTTTTTTTTGTTTAAGACATGCGGATGAGGTCCCAGTATCCCTCTTTTGGTCTGAAGAGTGGGATGCTGGTTACAGTCTTTGGAGCAACCCAAGGGCCAAACAGCCCACATGTCCTATGAAGAGGAAAGTCTGTTGAAAGTCCTGTAATGTCCTCCTGTGAAAGGGGAAAGTTCACAACAGTCCAACAGTTTAAGAGTTCATGTGTAGAGGCTAGTGTCTAGGCTTTGACACAGAGGCTAGTCTGGGCAGGACTTCTAACTATTTCTAGCTAAGCTAACGTTGATTCTACTTCAAGCCTAGACAAAACAAAATAAAAGAAATACATTTGTGGTTACTCTGTTCAGCTGTACCTCAGTTTTCAAATTAAATGCACAAAAATAAAAGATGAAATAAAATTAAATAAAGGGAAAGAGAGAAATGAAAGGGTTAGTAGGCTCCTCCCTTTCCTCTTGAAGAATCAGGATTAGCCAGTGGTGTGGTTATAGACTGGTTTGCAAAATGAGGCGACACTAGGAGCAGGGAATCAAGTCTGGCCTGCAGCTTCTGAATGTATTTGTATATGGCATGAGCAATTATGGCCGTGATGATCCAACCTGTTAGTAGGAGTCCAAGGACAGCTATTGTAATTGGATGATCTTAATAAGATTGTCTACCTACATGATTTAGAAAGGTGGCAGTAAGCCGAGAAGGTTTAAGGCTAAACTTCAGCAGTTTGGTCCCTTCAGCCAGGATTTGGTGTGGATTTTACAATTGTAAAATACATCCAAAATCTCAATCTCTGTGTCATGCTTTTCTGTACTGAGATGGTGAAGGATGATGTCGTCAGAAACGTGGTCTGGTTTAGAAGGGTCAGTTTAGTGGCTATATCATGGTAGTCACAAGACATGGTGACCTCAGTAGCAGGTGTG
This sequence comes from Acanthurus leucopareius, assembly GCA_029814765.1. Classification (NCBI taxonomy): domain Eukaryota; kingdom Metazoa; phylum Chordata; class Actinopteri; order Acanthuriformes; family Acanthuridae; genus Acanthurus; species Acanthurus leucopareius. The sequence continues at coordinate 10,558 of JAQMCX010000424.1, read as the reverse complement.
CTAACAAGCCATCAGCTACCCGCTCCCTGTACTCTGGTTTCTGTCCTTTCATCCTTAATAGACAGGCTGCTTCGGCACTCTTGTTCAGGAGCATCTGTTCTTAAACCGCAATGATAGCTAGTCACATCTCTGATGAAAGGGTTACTTGGACAAACTCGGTGGATGTCTTTTCTCTTAGTGTACAGGCGAGGTTTGGGAACGAGATAGGGTGAGGGGTCGTCATCATGATAAGCAAGTGTTGGTGATGTTCTGAGACGTATGTGTGTTTCACTCTCCCAGAACCCAACTTTTAAAACAGATTAAAGGTGATAAACATTCTGCTGTTCAGTACCTGGCAGATTGAGGATAAATCCTAGTTCTAAATTCTAAATTGCCAAGACTGTATGCCAGGTGTACCTTTGAAGGCTGCAGTACTGTGCCGGTAGCTTTTTTGAGAATTTACTCATCAAGCTCTAGCAAGTAAGGTAGGGTGAATCCTACTCACACTAAGGCTGCTAACTGAGGAGCTAACTTCTCTAAGGAGATTTTTTTTAATGAGATTTCTAACTACACAAACACAGGTTAAGTCTTCTTGGACAACACTCGACAAGGTTTGTAAGCATGCACAGTGTTATTGATTGGAGCTTAATGTGGGTTTACAGTGACAGTGGTTCCCTGAAAGGTTTTGTTCAAGTTTTGCAACTATTCTCACTGAAGTTGATATTGGATTTGATTATTATGGGGCAGGGAAGATGGTACTAAGGGTTAGTGCATGCCGGTGGGGTGAGTTGGCATTCAACTATCTTAGTCCTACTGGTGTGACTCTGCTTCCCCCTGAAGTGGAGATGTTTCCCCGTCGTCATGTGTGGGGTTAGTCTCACGCTCAGAGAGGGTGAACAGCTCATATGGCTTTATCTGGTTTGTGTGTACCCATTTGTACACTGGTCTTTGAATTAGCTTTGAAACCATGATTCGATAAGCTACCGGTGACAGTTTCCCAACAATCTCAAAAGGGCCTGACCAGCTGGGAAGGAATGTTCTGGAGATCCCCAAGGGTTGAGCAAACCTGTAATAAAAGACTTTGTCACCACCTGATACTCATGGTGGGTCATTTACACAGTGTGGTCATAGTAGGCTTTAGCCCCTTTCATACTGGGCTTCGAGTTGTCTTGGACCCATGCAAACGTGGCCCGAAGATGTTCTCTTAAGTCCATCACATACTGGTGTGCCATGAAGGCAGTGGCAACACTGACATCTTCAGAATGGTATGAGAGGTGGAACTTTACTTCCACTCCCAAGATGTCCTACAAGGCAGTCATTACTCTGGAAGTGAAGTGGGTGCCTCTGTCTGAGTCAACAGAAAAAAGATAAGATGATTTAAGAGAAGGACTGCTGTTGTGACAGCTGTGTCATTGGGTGCTGGGAGGCACTCAACCCACTTGGTGGAAGAGCTAGAGACTGTGAGGAGATATTTGTTGAGAGGACTTTGGGACAGGTTCAATCCAGTCACCTTGCAGGTTGGACCAAGGAACTGTGATTCCCCTTTTCTTGAGTGGGGCCCTAATCAGTGGTTGAGAAGGTTGAAACTGACAGCAGACCAGACAGCCCTGGATGTAAAAAGCTTGGTATCACGGGCCATTGTGAACCAGTATTCCACCTAGTAGAGGGTCTTAAATGTGGCTTTGTGGCACCAGTGATCTCTGAGTAGCGGGGGAGTTGTGAGCATCTGCTAACATCACCCCTCTATAGTCAGTTGGAACAACCCAGAATGTAGGTCCCTCCCTGAGCTGCTGGCTGTTTAAGAAGGTGACTGGCTGGTGACAAGTTTCAATTATCACTTTTTGGCCATCAATGTAGCTGTGAAAGTGTTCAACTTGATCGTGGCAAGGAGAGATTTCTCACAGTCTGAAGACTTGACCTTTACACTACTCAGGGGTCATTTAGCATAGACAACAATTAGCTGTTTAATGTCATATTTCTGTGCAGCACTTAGACAGTGAGCTTTCCTCAAGGTGAAAACTTTGTCCTTGCCTAGGTAGGCCAGATAGGGTGCTAAACAGAGCTTCTCTTTCATGAGGCAAAAGGACTGTTCTAGGAGTTTCCCCCACTCAAAAGGCTTGTCTTCACAAAGAAACTCTGTGACATTGGTGGGGGACGTGGTGTCTTTTATGGCTCTCTCCCAGCTTGGGGCTCAGTACCATCAGCACCAACTGTAAAGCCAACATACTCAACTTTGTTGCAGCGCCAACTGGCCTTTGGTGAGTGCAAGTTTGGCTCCAGCCGCCAAGAGTTGATTAAGTACAGGTCTGACTTTGGCCAAGTGTTCATCAAAGATGTGACTTCTCATGAGGATGTCATCCAAATAATTGGATATTAATGAGTCCTCAGGCCCTGTTCCCTTGGGGGACATGGACCATCGAGTTAAAAGACGTGGTGTCTCTGTCACGATAAGGGAGGGGGACCTGGATGGACTGGAGTGTGCTGTCCTGGGGTGGAGCCCCAAGATCCCAAAAGCAAGAAGATGAAGTACCTGTCTGGCTTCTGGCCCCAGCCCGTGGCTGATCTCGGATGCCATGCTCAATTGACTGGGCAGCTCCAAGTCTCCGTGGGTTTAGAGTGCACTTGATCGGACAGCTTCAGGTCTGCAGATAAGCTCCACATCTCTTTTGAGGGCCGCCTGAAGTTCAAGCTGGGTGTGACTGGATCATCGGTCTTCAGGACTGGACTCAGATTCATTCTCAGATAAATCATCTGAGGACACCTGAGCTTCTGTTCCCTGATTAGAAGCTGAGATTTAAGGAACAGATTCCTCAGACTGTGATGCACAACTCTGTGCATATGGCAGCTCATCCTCCCTGGCTTGAACTTTATGTCGCAAGCGGGAGTTGTCAAGTTGTAGCCGAGCTAGCCTTTCTTGGGCCTCTCTAGCTCACTACTCTGCTTTGCGCTGATGAAGAAGCTCAATCTGACCCAAAATGTCTGGGATGGTGCGCTTAGGCTTCCTAGTCGGGTCATTCACATAGCCAATCAGCTCCCTGAGTTTCTCTCCGCAGGTCTCAATGCTGTAGCTATTCAAAAAGTCTCTGTCCTCTATGTAGAGATTGAGAAGTCCAGCAAGTGCATCCTGCAGGGCTGGATCACAAGGCTCTTTAGGAGCTTCTGCTCCTGAGGCACAGGGGTTCTGACTACTCACTGCAGTTGAGATTCACCCCTGTGGGTTTAATAAGCTTACTGTGCTGTGAAAACGGTACTGACAAAGTTGTTGCTAATGAATAGGTGAGAGCACTACCTGCCCAAACCTATCAGACATAGGTATAAACTAATTGCTCTGTGCAGCCTATTTAAGTGTTAGTGAGGTGGCCTAAGCATCCTTGCGAGCAATAGCAATGTTAAAGTGTTAGTTACCTAAAAGCCAACAAAGTATTAAATTGTTATCAAGCAATAACAAAAGATACACTAACTAATTAGTAAAGAATTTTAACAATTGATATTTATTAATAATTTGGGGCACCATCCTGTAATCAGGGATCAATGACTATACAACTATCAAACTCTTAACTAAAGAAAAGCCTAAATATTTGAAAAATATTTAACAGTTTAATAGGTTGAAAGTATGAGATTGAGCACCGACCGTGTCAACCAGCTGTTATGTCACAATAACTCATGCAATAATAGCCACAAAAGACTGCTCTCATTCAACTAACACATGTTTATGACAAAATGTATCTCATCAGTAAATCCATACATTCAGGTCTGGTCCATGTAGCCTTTTTTTTGTTCAAGACATGTGGATGAGGTCCCAACATCACCATTTTAAAATTGGTTAAAGTGTGTAATGGTGCATTGTATGTTGGTGAGGGGTGTGTCTACTGCTGATACCTGCTCTACTTAAGGACTGGGGTTTGAAATGCATTTAAGAATTGAATTGTTTAGTTAATTGTTTATTAGGTGAACGACACCACCTAATAATGGTACTGATGTGTCTCAGGATTACTGAACTACATGTTGCTGTGCAGGTTTTAAATGCAGTTGTATAAATCCAGACGCTGAAAACTTCTTGATCACCTATTATCACTGTAGTTACTTTAGTACTCTTCAGTCGATTCATACTGATCAAACTCTAAAAGTTATTATATTTTTTTTAAAAAAAAAAATTATGAATTCATTTATCTTTTTTTTTTTTTTTTTTAAATTTGGCATGTAAAATTGGAAAAGTATTAGTACTGATGTCAGGGTGCAATGGCCAAATCATGAAAGGATAGAATGATGGTATTCGTTTTTCCAACTCTTACAGTATGTACATTGATCAGGATTGTGTGTGAATCTAAAGTCATAGCTCTTTAGTTCTTTCTTCCCTTCTAAACATTAACACATGATAGATTAAGCAATGAATTGCTTGTTTTTACTCTTCCCAAGAGCACCTATATCCTGTTTGTTTTTTTCTGAGGACCCACACAGTGCTCCCATATTCAGCTGTTTTTTACACATCATGGATTAGTTTGAGAGAAATACAGAATACAATACACGGATTGATCTGCATTGACAAAGTACCTCCTCTATAAAAAGTGTTTGATTTAGTCTCTGGCTGTTTAAGTAAATAACTGAGTCTGATTTTTAAAAAATAAACAGATTTATGTTAGGACTTGGGGCTTTTTGCTACAAACAAATCAAAGCTGAAGTATTGAGAAATAAGCACGATTGTTTTTGACCTTTTCATAGGATGGGCTGACAGCTAGTAAAAATTTAGCCTTATTCTTTTACTTTATGACGGCTAGTTGATTTCTAGGACACTATTGCTTCATGACAGGGAGCTTTATCTTGTTTAAGTCCCAAAGTCTCATTATTAATTGATAAAGCTGGGTTGTTTTAAAAGATTAACCATTTACATCTCATCGTTCATTTATAGATGCTAATGGACCCAGTGTGACGCAGTTTGTGTTTTCAAATTATACTTTCTCAGTATGTATCATTATGATACCTGACCCCAGCTACATGATAAATCCTGATAGGATCAACCCACATATGCTGAACATAGCCTAGCTGATAAGCTTTTGTGTCTTCTCGTCTACTAATTGATTTCCCAAACTGACGCTTTTAAAGCCCAGCAGCTGCAGATATTCAAGCCTCTATACCTTGCTTCCTCAATCACATTTTGTTTTTGTGTGTTTCTTGTTTTTTTCAAGGTTTGGTTCTAAAATATTCATTTTGTCTCTTACTTGAAGTAAAAAATAGTTCAAGCCTATAAGATACCATAAGTCAAACATGTGTCTCCTGGGCAGGTCAGAGTGTACTTTTATCAGCATGGACCTGTGTATTTTTATTTTAGGCCAGTAAGCATTAATGCACAAAGGAATTCATTTTATGAGTCTATTGCTGTATTTTGTCCATGATTAGCATACTATATGACATACTTATACTAAGAGCATACTTTTGCAGATAAACCTGCCTCAGAGAATCATTTTTTTACTGTCAGTGAGTCCTGTATAGCCTTCTCCATGGTGTACACTCAGATATTGTTTCTGGCAGAGGTCCCATTTCATATTACTGGTTTGGATAGTATTCTTTTAAGTTTTGTTCAGTATCGCACCACATCAGTATCACTACTGCCGTTGGATGTGGAAGTTTGCCCCCTCAGTCCTGCTCCATACCTCCTCCGGGATACAGACCCAGCCAAACTGCCTTTTTGAAGTTATTTTTAAGAAATCTCACTGTTAAGTTTTTAAGACTCATAAATGTAAGTACTTGTCATGGAAAAAAGGGGTATGATTACTTAAGAAAATTAGTTATTCATGCTCACAAGTAATCTTTTAATAACAAATATGTTGAACTTTGTAAAGCCATTGGCATCACAGGCAGCTGCATCATCAACAGTATTTAAAAAAACATCTTTAACATTTTAGACAACAGTGAACATATTAATATCCAAACAGTATAAAATCTGTATATAATACTCTTAGAATACTGACATTTGAACCATGCAATTACAATATAATCCAATTTAGCCATCACACAAAAAGGAACCTGTATGATGCAAGGGAAAAAGATTACAGATCACAGCCAAGCCAGCATGAAATTAGATCTGTCTTGTGGTTGCAAGCAGTCCCAAGAACTGCTCTGATTTTTCCTTAGACTCCTCATGGCGCTTCTGATCCTTAGCACTTCTTGTAATAAAAATCCACCAAAAGATTTGTCGTCGTCTTCTTTTTTTTTAGGTTAAGGGGCTGGGGGGCTTGGGGAAGCCACAGTGAATACTAATCAGATAAAGGCTGCTATGAAAGAAGCCAAGGTACCAGAGGTGGTGTCAGCAGTCGTAGGCTTAACAATTTCCTGAAACAAATGAAACAGTTGTTTCCAAAGAATTGTATTTTATGGTCATGCATTACATACTGTATATAATTTTATGTTCTCAATGTATTTACACAAAGAAGATACTGGTTTATTAATTACATCACATTAACTGCAGTGTAACCAAAGACCCATAACCCACTTGTTTTAAAAAATTACTGTTTCATTATATGGTAAATCTAATTGTAGCTTATCTTTAAACTATACTATTAGAGTTATTGTGTTCAGCATCAAAATATGCAGCCACAACAGGAGGGTCAGTTTACGGCCTGGCGCCTCATGCATGTCTCCAAAGAACTGCCAGGGAGCAGCTGTTACCTCACCCTCTCTAGATCCCCTTCTGGGAGTTTTCAGATCCTTCAATAAACACATGCATACACACACAAACACACACAATGTTATAATTCAGTATTGTAAATGGTAAGGATTAGAAATAATGCATCAGCTACCTTTTATTTTTCTTAATATTTCCCAGGTCTTGTAGACTTGTTTGGGAATGATTTTGTCCATAAGACTAAATACTTGCAAGACCAAAGAGAACAGTAATGTTGACAGAGTAAAAAAGCAAGAACAAAACAGACATTTGTATTCAGTAAAGCAACCTTATTAACCAAATTAGCTGCTTCCAAAGTAGTGTGATAGCGCTTCCTGATATCAGGAAACACTATCAGGAAACACTGCTAATTGTCTGCAAGGAACTGAATCAGCTTTCTGGTTTGTTCAAGAGTCCCTGGAATGTTGACAAGGTGATAATGTAACTTTGCTATTCTTTTTGTAACAGTTACAAGAGTAATTAACCCAGACTATCCTAAAAAGCCAACCACCACTTAAAAGAGACCTGGTTTACAGAATTTGACAGGATTTAAATTTTTTGAATAATGTAATGCAAAAATATAACACTTATTAATGTCACTGAGAATATGGGTTGCCCCCCAAAAACTTGATACCCCATAACCTTTATCACTGATTGTTTTTTTACTGTCTCAACTATAATTACGTTTTTATTGTATTATCCATTACTCTGAATTTCAACTAAAACTGATGTTCCAGTCAACCTGCTACTTTAAAAAGATGACAGGAAACAGTGGCAGAGAGAGTGGTTGACCACATTTAACAGTGGTTTCGAAGTAAAACCGTGAACACTGCAGCTAAGAGACATTTGTCCTGAATTTGCTGATCGCTGTCCTGCTCCCTTACGGACAAATTCCTTCCACGTTGGTTGCAGGAGTTGGTCCCTGCACAAAAGCTGCCCACTACTCCTGGATAATTTCAAAGGACAACCCAAACTATTTGATACTTATATAATTGTTTCTTAAACCTTTACATTTACATTTGCGTATGCAATACTAAATAACGTGCCATTCTGCAGCACTACTCTGTTAAAAGTATTCTTTACAGAATGTTTGTGAACTGTGCATGTGTTCTGTATGTGTGTGTGCATGTGTATGACTGTGTGCCAGTTGCAGTGTAGTGAGTCAACCACACCCAACAAGACGTAGTTCTGTTGGTTTAATTACGCACATATGGGAGTGGATAGATTACTGTGTTTGTATGTGTGTTGTTTGGCCACTCCTTATTGATGAATCTTTTCACTGAGTTTCAACACATTTTTGGCCTCAGGTGTATGATGTGTCTTTGCTGTGAAACATGCATTTACCTGTAGATAGCTCCTCCAATCACACATACACATACACACACACACACACACTTGCACACGCACAAGACACAGTTCCAAGTGTTAGGTTGTCAAACCTGCTTTATGTAGTTACACCTGTAATGCATTTGTTAAAAGAAGAACTTCACTGTTGGATGCTTCAAAATTCATCACATTTCTGGGACATATTAATCAAATGTGATAAACAAATATGGTATTATCCAAGCTACAGTTGATCCCAGAGAAACCTTTGAGAATAAGTGTTGCAACTCCCTGTGATTTTTACTCAGGTCTTAGTCAGCATAAACAGGTCTTTCTCCATATGACACATAATGCTGCATCCCTTGTGTAGAATAACTGCTAGAGTAAATGTAAGACAGTTTCTGTGCTACAAGGTTCCATAATTGAGTCATGAGAATCTTCTCTCTAATCTGAAATTTTGATGTTTTTCCCACACTTTTTATGGTAATGTGATGGCATGTGTGAATGGTTGGTTCATTAAATGGTTTTAAAACACCATCCATCTATTGCCTTCCACTTATCCAGATTTTCGTTACAGTGGCGGCAGGGGTACACCAGATGTCCTTTTCCCGTGGAATGCTTTTTAGCTTTTCCTGGAGAACTCAAAGGTGTTCCCAGGCCAGATGAGTTACAAAATCCCTCCAGCAAGTTCTGGGTCTACCCTCTCAGTTAGACTTCCTCCCAAAAAAATCCAAAGGGAGCTGCCTTTAGGCATCCTGATCAGATGCCTGAAAATCTTCAACTGGCTCCTCTTGAAGCAAAAGAGCAGTTGCCTTTCTCCAAACTCCTTCCACATGTCCTTATCTCATCTCTGTCCATCCAAATTGTGACTGCTTCTATCCACTATCTTGAAGAGTCATTAAAACAAGGCAACTGGACTATGTTGACGTTTCACTTCTCATCCAAGAAGCTTCTTCAGTTCCAAAGGACTGGTTGAAGGAAGCAGATATTTATCTTACAGGAGAGAAAGACAACAACAAAAGAAGGGGAGGGATTAGGAAAGAAAAGAAGACCCATCACAGGGTGGTTATGCCCCCGAGAGTCGTTAACCTGAGTGGGTTGTTAGCTTCCTATTCATGTGAGGTGAATGTTTGAGGAATGTTTGGGGAACTTTCTTTTTTTTTCAACTTTTACTGTGCACTATCTGACATTTATTCTGCAGAAACATTGTCGATGTCACAAAAGACCTATTTGGGTTGGTAATGGCTGAAGGTCTAAAAGGTTAGGCATCCCAAGAATTTATAAAAGACACTGCTCACTACAGTAAAGAGCTCAAAGCCATGATTTAGTCCACACCACCACCACAGAGAATGAGAAACATTACTCAAGTTTTAAATAATACCAGGACAAGATTCACTGTAAAAATTTGGCTAAATCCACAGCCATATCAAAGTTTAAAGTAGAGTTCCATGTGACTTAGCAGATTACAGTATTAAAGCATTAATTGCAACAGATGAAAGTGACTCTGGCTGAAGATAAGAAGCATTTATGCTGTGAAATATGTAGATGATAAAGTTGCCCAAGAGGGTCTAAAAAGTGACCTATTTGAATTGATCTTATTATCTCTGTCTTAGTGTTTCCAAGCTCTTGCGGAGAAGAAACTCATGGTGATATGAGCACATCAACTCGTTACAGAGTACACCTCATTACCTCCTTGCAGTTTTATGTTGAAGATGTTTTACCAACCACAACAAGCCTCTAAAGGCAGGAATACTCCCATCATGGTTTTGTGCAAGGAACAGCTTTTTTTGTCAATTGTAGCAACTAAAGCTAAAAATTGATGGGGAAAGGGCCTGAATTATGGGATGGACCAATAATTCAGTCAAGACCCAATATCACAAACTCAAAGTTTGTGATATTGGGTCTTGACTGAATTATCTGTTGGGTTTTCTTTTAAGATTAAAATTTTAGAAATCAATTACATCTATCATAATGTCTGTGGTCTAATATGTTTTCAGAATCAGTCAAGAATTGGGCACCAAGCATTGATGATCTTAAAATGTAACATCTCTGTAAATATAATAGAAACTTATGGATACACAGATTGCAGGATTTCTTACATTAAAATAAACATGACAGGATACAAAATAGCTATTGTGTCAAATCAGTGTTTCATAAATTACCCTAGCCCTTACACTCACACGAACCACAAGATGGCACTTTGAAACAATTTAAATCAGAAATAATGAGTTCTGCACTTACTCCGGAAAAACTTTGGCTGTTTTTATTCCTGAAAATGGTGGCACCATTGATGACCAATTTTTGTTTATTTTGTTTATTTTTTATTTATTGATATTTTTTGGAATGCCATTAAAGGTTGTATAAGAAATGGCTATTTCCTTGGCTTGCCAATATTAATAGCACCATTCTAAGTCAAATAATTATTATTGAGACAACTCTGAACTTCTCTGTGCATTAACAGCAAAATATTGACTTCTCATGAGATAGGAAAGAAAGAATTCTATTTTAATACAATTAAACTCTTTTTTTGGGGGGGGGGGCTTTTCACCTTTTAATGATAGAGAAAGCTGAAGAAGTGACAGGTAACGGGGAGAGAGA
>JAQMCX010000423.1:0-11842 GCA_029814765.1 Acanthurus leucopareius | reverse complement strand
GTGTGTGTGTGTGTGTGTGTGTGTGTGTGTGTGTGTGTGTGTGTGTGTGTGTGTGTGTGTGTGTGTGTGTGTGTAGAGTTCAGCACAACAGGCTCTGATGGGAACCATCAACACCAGTATGCAAGCTGTGCAGAAAGCCCAGATTGACCTGGGGGAGGTGGATAACCTGCCACCACTGGGCCAGGACATGGTACTGTACAGTGCACATACATGTATCTAGAGTTCAAATACAACCTGTGCACACACTGACTCTGCATACACATACTATGGTGATGTGACACAGCCATGAAAACAGATACACAATTAATACTTTTCTCTTCACCTCTGTGTACACAGGCCTCCAAGGTGTGGATCCAGAACAAGATGGATGAGTCCAAACATGAGATTCACTCCCAGGTCGATGCCATCACTGCAGGAACAGCGTCTGTTGTGAACCTCACAGCAGGTCAGTGGCGCTGCTGTGACTCAGCACTGTGTGCTCTGCTCCCAGGGCTTGGATTTACTGTAACTCTCTGGCAATAAAACCAATAATGTCAGTGTCTTGATTGCAGAGCAAGGCTTCATTATGTATTCTGTTGCAAAGCCTTTGTGGGATTTATTATGAATTTTTAGGACTCCTTAATCAGACTAGTGAGAATGTGATGAAGATATGTGGAGACAGTTTTTTTCAAGTGTATTTTCAGGGATGCTGTTTTCTGCAGAGGAGAAATGTTCCTGCCTGTTAGGATCCTTCCATCATTCTGCTGCTCATTAACATCACTGCAGATCTGTATTAAGTCTGATAAGTCCCTCATATCCTGCATTGGTTTGGTGAAAAATGGTCCTGTGTCTTTCTGATTAATTCATTTTCAAAATTCCCTGTGCAAAAATCGACTGTTTGCCGTCTGTAATCAGATAAACCGTTGGCTCTCAGTTAAATAGTTAGACCATCTAAACGAGTCCTAGAAGTTTTATAAGACTAAATGAAGAGCAATTGCATTTTTTTGTGTTTGCATGAGTTTTGTTTGACTCGCCTCTCGAGGATCCTGTTTATCTGATGGCCTTCACTAATTCCATCCTTTCTCTTCACGCTCAGGCGATCCGACCGACACGGACTACACCGCAGTGGGCTGCGCCATCACCACCATCTCATCCAACCTGACAGAAATGTCGAAAGGAGTGAAGCTGTTGGCTGCGCTGATGGAGGATGAAGTTGGTGGAGGTAATGACCTGATGAGGGCTGCCCGGACGCTTGCAGGCGCCGTGTCTGACCTGCTGAAGGCTGTGGAGCCAGCTTCAGGAGAGGTGAGCAGGGAAACCTCAGAACCCCATACAGTGACTCAGTATATGTCACAGCACTGTCAGTCTTTTTTAATATATTGTATATTTCAATATTATAACTAAAATATTTAAGTATCAATAGCCTCTCTTTCTTGGCTCTTGAAATCAGCCTTCATTTCCCCTCAATCTGTTTTTATCTGCAGTATATCTGACAGGTTGAAGGTGTCAGATGTTGACGCTTGGCTTTTCATGTTGAATTCCAAAGCAGCAAATAAAACCTGAAGGACATAATGGGAGATAATTAGCAGTAATTGGTGCAGAAATTGAAATGTGAAAGGAAACAAACAGCGCTCTCAGTGCAAACCAAATGGAGAAGGAGAGGGAGGGCAAATAAATAAAGAGAAGGGATTGTGGAAAGAAAAAGAAAAAGCAGAATGATGTGTGAAAGTGAAGCCTGAGTCTGGAGTTGAGCCCATGCAGGAAAACCTTGAGCATTTGTGTTGCTTGAAATGCCAGATTTTGTGTTAAGGGTTGTTTTTTTTTTTACATCCAAACTGACAACCTGAAAAGTTAATCACATTTTGCTGAGGAGCAGCTCCATCTGAGAGTGTATCATCCCTTAATAATGCAGCATCCCTCCTGTTTCACCAAAAACTACCCATAATCACATTAAGTTCCTCTGCTGCTGATGAGCTTCAGCTAACTGAATTGTGCAGGTCAGACTGAATAAAGCCCTCAGACAAGAGCTGAATGTCGAGCATCTTGCGCCTGGATGGAAACAGAACTTGCTTAAAAAGACTCTAAATGATGAACATACCAATGTATTGTACTTCTGCTTTTGTTGCAGGAGTGTAATGTTCTCACTGAAGTCTATTAGAAAACTGTTGTTGTGAAAGTATCGTTGAGAAGTTAATGTTCTGTACAGTTGTTCTGCATCTGCATAATGCACAGACCCATCAAGCTTTAGTACAACCTCGAGCTTTTGTGGATGATGCATGCACGTTGTTGGAAACGCAGCCTGTAGCCTGCAGGAGAGTTAGACAAAGATAAATCTGAGCTGATTGTTGATTAACATCGTAACGTCATTATATTGTTGTTGTGTTAAATAACTCTGTGAGTTGGCGCTGATGTTGTTTTGGATGCAGCTCTGCAAAACTCAATACAGGTTGAGCAGGAGCCATATCTCAAGACACCAAATGATACAGGTTCCAGCCAGGCGTCTAAATGCAGTTTCACATCCTGATGGTTTTCTGTGTGTGTGTGCGTGTGTGTGTGCGTGCAGCCCAGACAGACTGTGCTGACAGCAGCAGGCAGCATCGGCCAGGCCAGCGGAGACCTCCTGCGCCAAATTGGAGAGAACGAGACCGATGAGAGGTTCCAGGTAAAGCTGCACCCCGTCCATTTATCATCAGCACCTCGCTCTGTCGGAAGAAAAATCAGTGCTGAGGAACTGCCACTCAGTTAATGGAAAACACACTGTAACCAGGAACATTTTTGTATTCAAGCAAGATGTTTTTGTTTCTGTGAAATGCTTTCTTAGCTGTAGAACCTGTGTTTTTCTTTAAGTAGCTCATACTTGGCTGAGTCTTGATTGTTATTGTAATACCATGTTTGGAGGTGATACGGAGATCAGATGTTGATCAACTTTCCATCAGCCTGTCAAACTGTATTTTACAGCAGCACTATAATGGCTCATTTAAACGTGCAGTGGGTAAACGTGTTTTTTATTAGATTAAAGGAACAGTTCAGCCAAAAAATGAAAATTCGGTCATTATGTGTTTAATCTGATGCAGATGGAAAAGCAGTGTTATGTTTCTTGGTTCACAAAACCTTTCTGGAACTTCTTAGGAAAGTGGCGTTGCAGCTTTCACCTGAATAACTACAGAATCTGAAGACTTGATTCAAAATTTTTCAAAATAACTGAAAGAAAACATCTGACTTCAAAATATTTGTAGCTCCAATCATAAAATGTTTTGCAAAGATGTTTTCTTACATCATTTCTTAAGCCTGAATCATCACTGTAGCTGCTCAGCTAAAAGCGAGCGTGTGCAGCCTGTCACAGGCGGGTGATGGAGTTAGAATGTGAATACCATCAACAAGGAAAATAACACACTACAATCACAGTTATGTATCATGGCATGAAAGAAGCTGCAATGGTTAGGTAACAGATGTAAGACTGAAACTTTAGCATGAGATTTTTCTCAGTTGATCATTTGAATGTTTTTAGAACGCAGATTTGCTGTGAGGCTTCAGTAATGTTTTGTGGACTGAAAAAAACAAAGTAATATGGTTTGGGTGGGTAGATTTTCATTTTCATATTTGAGTGAACTGCTACTTGTGACATCTATTATGTATATGTTTATTATGTTCAAATAAGCAAGAACTGTCACTTCTCATGTTAAAATGAAATGAGAGGATATATGTTAAATCTCCACATCCTTTCTCTCAGGGGAATTACACTGAACTATGTGCATAATTTAACATACAATTGTGTTAAATTCCAGTTCAACATTTCTCTCCTTAATACCACAGTATGTCCCAGCAGTAGTTGAGTTAAGATAAAAGTGTTACATTACAGACTCTGCTGACATTTTCTCTATCTCCATCTTTGCCAACTGCTGCTGCTGTTGTTGTCGTAGGACATCCTGATGAATCTGGCCAAAGCAGTGGCCAACGCAGCGGCCATGTTGGTGCTGAAAGCCAAGAATGTGGCCCAGGTTGCAGAGGACACGGTGCTTCAGAACCGGGTCATTGCTGCCGCAACCCAGTGTGCCCTGTCCACCTCCCAGCTGGTGGCGTGTGCCAAGGTACAGAACCATGTTTGTAGGACGTTCAGAGGAGCTAAATGTTACCTGTTCACAGAAAACCCCAAGAGCGCTTAACATCCACCACTGTTACTGAGCACAACAAACAAGGTTTATTGTGCTGAATAACTCCCATCATATCAGTGTTTGATCAATATGCTCTCAACTCCCATAAAGTATATTCAGTCCATTTTATGCAAATTCTTAAAAAATGATACACTGGCAGTGTAATGTTTTTCTTTTTATTACATCAGATCGTCACAAATTGGAATTTATTTTGTAGTTGGGAAAACATAACACTTTGGAAGCTCATTTGCTGTCATAACTAGACTGTGCAGTGAAATTTGGTAAATAGATTTTTTTCCCTCAGTATTTAAATAAACCACAATTTATCTGCAGCTAAAAAGAAGTATTTTTGGAAGAGCGAATAAATCAGGATGCACCAAGGCAGTTTTAAAATACCCTGTGTGCTCATCGCATTTGCGCATCTCTAATTGTACAACCCACATTCCTCTAATTAGTTTAAATGCCCTCCTGGCTCACAATCTGAATAGTTGCATTTACTAAACAAATCCTCACCTCCCTGCATGGCACCGTGATGAAAACCATCTGCCGGATCCCTTTCAAATCTTGTTTTCTCCTCTTTTTTTTTCCTGTTTCCTCTGTTATCCACAAAATGTGATTACATGAAGAGAGAAGCAAGCTGATTTTACTGTAAAAAATATGTTTACCTTATATGTATGAATGGAATTAGAATGAGATTAGTTTGGATGATTTTGAATATTTCCAATTTTCACTTCAGGGAAAACATGTTTGTTTCTTTTTAACCATTTACACTTTTTAGCTAGAGAGAAAAAAAACCATGTTATTTGTGTACGTATTAATGACTTTTGAGCCTAATGATGCCATTGTTTCCTCCTTGCAGGTGGTGAGTCCCACCATCAGTTCACCGGTTTGCCAGGAGCAATTAATCGAAGCTGGAAAGCTGGTGGATCGCTCGGTGGAGAGCTGCGTCCAGGCCTGCCTCTCAGCCACAGAGGACGGAGAGCTCCTCAAACAGGTCGGCTTGATTAGTGAAAAAGCAACAGCACACTTAACTCTATCACTCCATGTCTCATTATTTGTTTTTCTCAAAGGATATCATGGTTTATCATAATTTTCACCCAGATAACACTGATTGGCAACAGATGAGCTGACGCAGACACTGTTTCTCAAACTAGTTTTATTTAAACCAGAGCAGCTGTGGTTTTTCTTGTTTCTTTTTTTTAATTTTATTGATTCAGTTCATGCACTAACACCCAGCTTAAGAAGCAATGAGGATAATGAGCTCAGTGTGCTTGTCCCGGGCCTGATGGAATAAGAAGCAGGGAATAATGCAGCTTAAGACTCTCAGCACTAATGTTGATGATATGCATCTGCTGTACTGAAGGTGAGCGCAGCAGCCAGCGTGGTGAGTCAGGCGCTGGGAGATCTGCTGCAACATGTTCGTCAGTACACCTCGAGGGGAGAGCCCATCGGGCGCTACGACCAGGCCACAGACACCATCATGACCGTCACTGAGAGTATCTTCAGCTCCATGGGAGACGCAGGTGGGTTTGAAAAACATGAAAAAATTAGAAAAATGAATTCTGTATGCTATAAAATAGAGAAGAAAGCTAAAATGTATTGAAACAATGCACTTTTGTTTGTTTTTGAGTGAGTGAATACAGTACTCGGGCTAAGAAAAAGTTAATTTCGTGTTCTTTTAGTGAAAATTCACTCTTGATCTGGAAAGTGTTGGTGGTTTGAGCAGTCAGCCAGCCACTTGCAGTGAATCTGTAGTGTGAATTAGTCATAGCAGCTGCACTGCTCTCATGCAAGTGGCAATGCTGTGAAACTTTCTATTGTCATTCATGGTCCTCAGAGGATAATGCCTAATCACGTTTGAGACCCTCTGTCTTCTCCTTTAGCGCCACCACCAGATTGACATTTTAAATTTAGTCTTATATGTTTTAACAACTGTTGGCTGTTTTGCCTTGAAATCTGTTGCCCTTTGATCCCTTTTACTTTTTATCTTGTGCCATCATCACCCTGCCATGAGGGAGAGCAAAGACTTTAATTTGCATTTACATATACATCACACAAATCTGTACTGAGGACCACGATGCCTGATTTGGTCTGAAACAAATCCAAAATCCACCAGATCTCACAGAGGCTCAACCCAAATCTGCTGTTTTGACTCCTTTTATGCTCTAAAATCAAACTTCAGTGCCGCTGAAATTGACTTGCCTCAGCCAAATATCTTGTTTTAAAGAAGTGGTGAAAAAGTGCATCGAATGTATGTAATCTCAGATTTAAAACCTGCTGTGCACAGCTCTGATGTTACTGAGTAGAAGTCTCCTCAGGGAGACGGGCGTGATGGTGGGTTTGAATGGACCGCTGTCAGCCCTGCTGGAGCCACAGAGAGAGAGCTGACAGTGATGTTAACATGCCTGACAGACAGACAGACAGAGAGACAGACATATCCAGAAATGTCCCGGCTTAGCTGGATTGATTGGCCTGATAGACAAGCAGAGCTGCTGTTTGCTCTGCTGAGGGCCTGAATACACAAAGCTAGTCGGAGAATTCCGCCTTTTAACTGGTGTCAAATGTGTCAAACATGGCATTCAGGTACAAATATGAGGTGTGATAAAAATGAAAAGTGTGAATCCCTCTGTAGTGCGGTGTTGGCACAGCAGCTGATATGTTCACATGAATTATAGAGGCCCTCTGCCAAATTGCTTTTGTGGTGTGCCAGGCCGGCTCTGACAGAGAGGATGTAGATACCAATCCCTTTTATCTCAGCTCATTAGTCTGATAAACAGACAACGCTTTCAGACACCGTCAAAGACACCAGGGCTGATGGAATAGTTGTGTCCAATTGTTTTTTCTTAAGTTACTTGCAGGTGTTTCATATTATTATGCAGATCTGATCAGGGGATGGACTGTGCAAGAAATTCAGCCGCACAGAGCTGAGGGAGAACTGTCTCTCTTCTCTTTACCAGCTACTTTTTTATACTGGTGTTGTTTAACATCAAACATTCACATAAAAGTCAGCTAACTATCAATCATTTCAACAAGTCAGCTTTTAATTTTTCTGACTGATACAAAAATAAATGATATCTAATTAAAAATCAATGCAGTTGATTAAAATATTTATCTGCCCAACTGTCTTGACTTGCTTTATTGTTTCCAGCTTGCACTGAAGAAAACAACATATCTTATGAAGAAGAAAAGATGGATTTTATTAGAATTTATTTGTTTATTTTTTATCCAATTTGTTAGTGACTACAAACTCAGGATGTTCTATAACGAAATGTCGGATTTAGGCAAATTATGAAAAGTTAACCCCATTTACATTTTTTACGTCTCTGACCACGCCCTCTTTATCTTCTTTCTCCTCCCAGGCGAGATGGTTCGTCAGGCTCGGGTTTTGGCTCAGGCCACCTCAGACCTGGTGAACGCCATGAGGTCTGATGCTGAGGCTGAAGTGGATGTGGACAATTCAAAGAAGTTGCTGGCAGCTGCCAAATTGCTGGCTGACGCCACAGCGAGGATGGTTGAGGCTGCAAAGGTGAGCAACATGTGAGACATAGAGCATCTGATGTTTATGCCGTTTGCTTTATTGATTTTTTTGAAGTTATATCTCAACTTTTGTCAACAAAATGCAGTTAGTTTGCTGAACTGAGAGGCTGATGTAAAATAAGTCTTAGTGGATTCATAATTTATAGAGTCTGTAAACCTAAAATAATGCTGAAAAGCTGTGCTTTTAATCAAAGAAGTGGCTTTTCTTAAAACCAGATGGAAAAATAATGGGCTGCCTTTTATTCTCTTACATTTTTGTACTGTGTGACCTTTTCAGTGACAGCAGAATGGAAAGCAGCTGAGCCAGACACCCAAGAGTGTTTGTGTGCGTGTGTGTGCGTGCGTGTGTGTGTGTATGTGTTTGTATAAGGAAGGAAATGATGATGGATAAGAGGATGAATAGCAGTTTGGGAAGAGATTCCTCTCAGTCGTTTGTAAAGAGTCATTTTATTGAGAAAAATGGTCTTTAAAACTTGTAGCACATGGACATATTTTAACTGAACATCCCTGAATAACATGATGGTTAAAAAGTCAAGAACAAGCACTCATGAATCTCTGAATTCAGGATGAGTTGATCCACTGACATTAAATTTGTTTTTTTATGGATTAGCAGAATTTTTTAAGTTGTTTCTTCTTCATTAGATTTTAAACATACCGTGTGCTGTAATTTTGTTTTGGGAAATATTTAGATTTTTGTTCTTTATGTCGAAGCTGTGTGATATGTCCCTGAAACTCCGTTCAAATCAGAAAGACCTCATATAACTTGCTGGCCCTATAAATGGCTCACCACATACGTGCAACTCTTCCCCCAACTTACCTTTACTGCTGCTTTGATGCTCTTTTGTTTTACTACAATCTTTCATCAGATACTGACAGCAACTTGGAGCACTCTTGGTCATTTTTTTTTCTCTCTTAATCTTAAATATACATATATATAGTTGTCATTTATAAGTTGTTGCCATAAATCTTTTATAAGATGACAAAAAAGAGATGCTGCTTTGCTGGCACTATGTGTAGCTTTTAGTATCAGGAGTAAATGTTGTGTTTTTTTTTATTGTATTAAGACATCACAATAAATGTTTAATGGTAAAAGGTAAATGGTTAAATTATAATGTGATTTTTAAATTTTTCCTTTCTTTTTTTTTTATTGATACCACACTTTAAAGTCACGATCCAGTTCTTCTTACAGCTCAAGTTTCCAGTGTAGAATGATAAAAGGGATGTCAGGCTGCTGAGGGGCAGGCTTAGCTTAGCCACACACGCCATCTTTCCCGATCACCCGATCTGTCTGAGGTTTTTATCTGCTATCTCTTTCCATCAGTCGCATTATCTCTCTCCACAATCACACACTCTTTAACAACCTTTCACATCCAGTGTGACAATCAAATGATGCTCTCCTGCTGCTTTGATGATCCAGTTTGATGCCAGAATTATGGTTGTCACTGCTGTAAATTTATCTGTGTCAATGGAGGCTGTGACCTCAGTTGCCTCGGTGACTGATTGATTTGAGCTGGTGCAGTTTGGTTTTTGGGTTGTATGTTTGATAGTTGACTTTGTTTATGCCCCCTTTTAAAACCAATGTCAGTCAGTGATTTGCTTTAGTGAGACACTGTTAGAAACGTATCACTGCATCACTGATAAACATGCCTTGCTATTTGTGCTGGAAATCAAAATTTTATGCGTTTTCTGTGCCTAACATAACATTTTCTGAGCCTATCCGCAGCATCTGCTGTAGGTATCATGTTTTTGGGTTGTCTGTCTGTCCATCCCGAAGTTGTGAGCTCAGTAATTATTGTCAAATTTACTTGTACACTCGCTTGGACTAAAGAATGAACTAATAAAATTTTGTGGTCAAAGGTCACTGTTACCTCATAAAAAAAGCTTTATTTCCATCACTCAAAAATGGATAAACAAATAATGGCAAAATTTTCAAAAAATTATTTAACTGATTACAGTGATGTGATGACATTTTATACTTAAAAGCCCAAACGTCAACTTCACTATGACATTGTAATATTTTTCCAAATCATTTTTCTGTCCTTCATTCAGCCCCATAACTCAGGAACAGGAAGGGAGTTTGTGACTGTAATGCACATGTGGTCAGGTGCTGAATTGGTGACACTAATCTTGGGTGCTCATCTTGAAACTGAGCAGGTTACATAGATTTTCATATGCTGCCTGGTTGAAAATGTGTGCGAAGCCTCCACATTTTAGAATTTTTAGCTTCTTTGGTGAAGGCAAACAACAGAGATGGTAATTCAAGTACATAATTATGCAAATGAGCTGTTGAATTTAAATGGTGTCAGCGGCTGCCAGCAGGCAAATGACAGCTGAAAACTGAGCTAAATTGAAGTTGGTCACTAACATGATTTCACTGTGATTAATGCAAAGTCAAACGATGTAACTAACTCTCGAAAAGGAAACAAAACATTTCAAAATCTGTGAAATTAAAGCGATGCCATGACATTTTTCTGTTTGTACTCTTGTGTGGTTTGTCCAAAGTGACATCTGTCTCTGTGGCGGCTTCTGCCAGCAGCATCTGTGGGGTTAAACATTAACTTAATGACACAGGTTTTCAACAGCATGCACACCCACTTCTCTGTGCAGTCGCAGGTGAAGCCACTGAGTTCCCAGTTAATTAACCTAATGGCAGCGGGCTTAGCTTTCTCTCCAACAGCAGCAGCAGACACAGAGGCACTAAGTGGTATTGGTCTCCACAGAACCCAGTTAACTCATTACAACGTGATTCATAATCAGGAAGATAAAAAAAAAAGAGCTGCTTCTTAATATGAATAATCAGCATCTC
Source organism: Acanthurus leucopareius (assembly GCA_029814765.1). Lineage (NCBI taxonomy): Eukaryota > Metazoa > Chordata > Actinopteri > Acanthuriformes > Acanthuridae > Acanthurus > Acanthurus leucopareius. The sequence continues at coordinate 1,369 of JAQMCX010000423.1, read as the reverse complement.
TCATTGAGGCTTAGTCATCAACAAAAGAACTGATTGTTGGAATCTGAGGAATCTGAGCGCAGTGATTAATTCTGCGTCATTTTCAAAGGTGTGTGTTTGTAATGATGGGATACTTTAAGATTTCATATAAGCGTTGATGGCAGGTGTGTGGGTGTGTCTGCTGCCTGTCTCAGTAGGTATGTGTGTGTGTGTGTGATGTGATGAGTGCTGACATGTCGCTCAGGAATGATAATGCTTTTTAAAGAAAAAAGGAATGAATAAATTAATCTTTTCAAACATTGTTCAGATCATTCAGCCTGTGCGTTCTTTCCACCCTCACGCCAGCTGTTTACCTTCTTGCTGACCTGTTGTATCCTGCATATGCTGATCTGTGTGTGTGTGTGTTTGCACTCAGGGTGCGGCCGCATACCCAGAGAACGAGGACCAGCAGCAAAGACTGAGGGAGGCTGCGGAGGGGCTGCGTGTTGCCACCAACGCTGCTGCTCAGAACGCCATCAAGAAGAAACTGATAAACAGACTGGAGGTCAGTGATGTCACATTTTGTCCCGACGGAACCGGCTCCTTCAGGAACAGACTATTCCTTCCTGACTCTGAAAATATGCGCGATAAATCATGACATTAAGACCAAAAGCGTTTCTAAATGTCACCCTCTTTAAATGTATGAAGGTTCTATAAAGAGAGTCTTTCCGTTTATCATCCTGTAGCGAGTAATTTTGCACATATAATAAAACACAAATCTGTGCCGACAAAATATCAGGACTGCAGTTTCAAGTTCCACAGATCAAAGTTGTCCTTAGAATATTTTAACATTCAGACTGAAAAGCAGGGATGTGACACTCAGAAGTGTTTGTTGTTGACACTTGAGGAGAGCCTGATACAGACAGAAAGTGACTGTTTAACCCTGTTTTACATTTGGATGTGTGTGTGTCTTGATGTTCCTCAGAATGCTGCTAAACAGGCTGCGGCTGCGGCCACGCAGACCATCGCTGCGGCTCAGAACGCTGCCGCCTCCAACAAGAACACTGCTGCTCACCAGCAGCTGGTGCAGAGCTGTAAGGTGAGCTGTTTCCTCTTATTGTGTGTTGTTTTGAACTTTTAATGAACAATAATATTATAAATAACTGTTGACATCGCATTTAGTTTTCTTAAAATATCTTTATTGGAAGCTCTTTTTGTCAGCCCTCCAGTGTCATTGAATCAAAAGATTACAAATGTGTTTGATGTTTGAAGAATATTTTAAGAACAGAGGGTTTTAAATGGTAGAGAGATTTTACATGCGGACAGTATTAAAGCTGTGTGTGTGTGTGTTTGTGTGTGTGTGTGTGTGTGTGTGTGTGTGTGTGTGTGTGTGTGTGTGTGTGTGTGTGTG
>JAQMCX010000422.1:0-11850 GCA_029814765.1 Acanthurus leucopareius | reverse complement strand
ACCAGTTTGCATTCAGAACCAACAGATCCACAGAGGATGCCATCTCCACTGCTCTCCACTCAGTCTTCACTCACCTTAAGAAAAGCAACACCTACATCAGAATGCTGTTTGTTGATTTCAGCTCAGCTTTCAACACAATCTCCCCCATGAAGTCGAATGGAAAACTGAACGCTCTGGGCATCAGTACCACTCTCTGCAACTGGATACTGGACTTCCCCACAAACAGACCCCAGTCAGCTCGGATCGGCAGTCTCTCCTCCTCCACTCTAGTGCTCAACACCGGAGCCCCCCAGGGCTGTGTGCTCAGTCCCCTCCTGTTCACACTGTACACCCAGGACTGCAACCCCCGATATGGAGAGAACTCTATTGTGAAGTTGGCTTGATGACACCACCATCTTAAGTTGGATTTCCAACAATGATGAGTTTTACTCTGCAGAGGGGAACCAGGCAAGGATGCACACTCTCACCCTCAATGTTTCCAATATTCATCGAGCCTCTAGCAACAGCAGTCCGTCAGAACACCATTAACAAGGGTATCTGCTCCTCCATCTCAGAACACAAAATTAATTGATGATATTTTACTTCATCTACAAGAACCCAAAACGTCACTACAGGAAGTATTTAACCTAATAACTACTTTTTCTCAACTTTGATTATTCTATCAACTGGTCAAAATCAAAATTACTTCCAAAAACAGAGAACTCATGGAATCCTGCAGACCAAAACCCACACTACTCATTCCCCACAGGGAACATTAAATATCTGGGCATAATTATATCACCCAAATTATCGGTTTGTCCACCTGAACTTCAGCCCACTTCTGAACAAAATCTGTGACGACCTAAGGCAGGGGTGTCGAACTCAAATACACAGTGGGCCAAACTTAAAAACTGGGACAAAGTTTGGGCCAGACTCGATATTTACTGAAATATTAAACAAAATTGAGCATGTTTTTCCTTCTCTCCAGATATATAATGATAAACTTTTTTCATATGGAAACAAACTTAAGTTGCTTAACATCAAATTTAGAACAAGCAAAGCTTCATATTATAAACACGAGAAGTCAAATTTCAATTTTAAAAAAAAAACACACCAGTGGCATTATTTTCTTATTGTTATTTATATGACATGCCTCTCTCTATTTGTAGCCTTTCAAGTTTATTTTCAATGTAAACTCTTTTTCACAGGCCAACAACAAAACAACCCCAAAAAAATTCTTCAATGAAAATTCAACAATTCAACTATTTACAGCTCTTGCCTTGCAGTATCAAGAAAAAGTGTATATAGAAAACTCAACTCAAAATTAAACTCTGACCTCCCTTTTCTCACCGTTACACTCAAACGTCATTACTGTTTCAAGAACCCATAGATTGCTGCCACTTTGACTGCCTGATGGAAAACTATGGAGATTACAGACTCCCAAATGAAACCTATACAACAAGTTGTATAATGAAATTAAAATGTGGTTTCTGGCATAACTCCGACTTTGAGAATTACAAAAAAACCTCTTAATTTCAGCACATGGGAGCAGAGAGGAATTACCTACCTCCATCATCTTTTCCATAACTACATACTAATGACATATACATATTCAATATCTACAATTAAAAAAGACAATTTAGAAAAGAATTCCAATGCTTCAGAGGACATTACAGTCTCAGGATTCTGTCAAACATATCACAAAGCTTTCTCTAAAAAATAAAAAAAATCTCTCTAAGACATACAGATTACTCTCAAGCACAACTTCTACACAGCTGCCAATTTCAAAATGGGAAACAGACTTATCTCTGTCATACGACCTTAGCTTCTGGACTCAGATTTGCAAAAATAGATTAAAGATGACAAAATACACCAATCTACAACTTATGCAAATTAAAATACTTCACAGAACAAACACTACTCAATACAACATGTATAAAATGGGTTTTGGTGGGGGCCTGTTGGATTTCCCCTAGGGGCCCACTTGGATTTACACCTGTGGGGCCTGGGGGTTTGCTACAGTGGGGGCATGGGGCCCCGATCATAGCCTCTCCCATGGTCCTCTGGGTGAAGGGCTGGACCCACACTTGCCCTGTCTCTTATAATGCATTTAACTCACCTAACACTCTGTATCATAAATAGTTACTTATGAAAACATTTAGGCACATAACAATCAGGGCTCTTGGGTCCAGGCTAGTGCAGGAGATATATATGCAGGGTCCCTCCCATCTTCCCATCCCTCATGGGGGGGCTGGGGTGCATCCCTGGGGTGGGCTGGTGGTGGGCTGGTGGTGGGCTACACCCTGCAGCCCCCCGCCCAGTGACGGACGGGCCTCTGCTGAGCACTGTCCCACCGCTGCTGGCTGGCACTTGGTGGGGGCCTGTCTGGCGCTGTGCCGGTGTCCACCTGCGGGGTCGGTGCCTGGTCCCTGTGGCTGGTCCCCTGGGCTGTTGGGGGCTTGGCTCATCTGTGGGTGAGGGTTGAGTGGTGGGTAGGCCCTCGTGTCCTGCTCCTTTAGGGGCTGGCTTCTGTACTTCGGTGGTGCTTGTGGTGTTGGCTTGTTTCGGTGGTGTGCTTCAGGTACGCCTGCGGTGTACCTGGTGGCCGCAGCAGCTTCTTGGTTGAGATCTTTCCATCATTGGTGAAAAAATAACAGAAAATATTTGTAATGGAACCCCTGATTCCTTCCTATAAGTAAACTTACTTGTCTGACTTAGAAAATGCTCTATAAAAGCATGTATGCTTGTGGAAATTTTTAATGTTTTCCATAAGAAAAAAAACATGAGTTGGGATGGCTCTTTGATTTTACATTTGCCTTTCAAACTGTTAGGTGTGCAATACAGGTTAAGAACATCTCTTTACTTATAAAAAGAAATTTTAAGATGTGACATTATTGGTTATATTATCGGTGTAATCCATGAAAAGCAAAAAATATAATTGCTATCTATATTTTCTGGGGAAAAAAAATCATGTTGTACATGCCTAGTCTGTCAATTAAAACTGTGTGTGTCACAATATACTTGTATTGACAATAACTGAAATATTTAAAAAGTGAAATACTGAAATTGCTGTATATTTTGTACATATCCCAGCATTCCTTGAAATAATTTCTGTTGTGCTGCTACAACCGTACTCAAAACAACTTTTTTTTTTTAACTTGTAGCCCTTTGAGATCTTCTGATGTAAAGGGCAATACAAATAAAATTTATTGTTATTATTATTATTATTATTAAGTCAAAGGAGAAGACCAGCAAAAGGGAGCCACTCTCTGGCTCTTTAACAATTAGTTCAACAAAGTGGGAGATTTTTTAAAGACATGATGGTAGGTACTTTATACTGCATGAAATGCCAACCAAAAGTAATCACAATACCACCAACTTGTTCACTCACCTCCGTCAGATTTTGACAGAAAGTACGCTGCAGTTTGTCTGTATCACTGGAAGGGTCTTTTTTGAGTATTTTATATAATCTAAGTTATCATGGAGTTGGACTTAACAGTATTTCCCTGTCTCCTGGTAGCTTCATAGGCAGTATCAAAGAAGGCGAGTTATTCACTTGGGCCAACCAACCCTGGTTAAGTCAATATGGAAAAAAAACAAAAGCAGACATGGTTTCTACATGTCAGAATAAAGCCAATCAAACATTTGCCCACTTTACATTTTTATTCCTTCACCAAGCCACACCAAACACACAATTTAACAACGCAATAGTAAACTTAACTTACAGCATTCTTTGTTTAGATTTTTTTAATAGATATAGTGATAATTTTGTTATCGTGAGTTATTCAAGTCAGAATAATGGCGTAGGAAAAATCTATCGAGATATCGAGAGAGCCTTCAAAGACACTTATTCTGGGAGCATATATCTGTCGGGATATGTCTCAGTTCGTAGGCCTCATCTACTAAGAATTTAGACATAACTCGCAGTCATCTTATAAGAACTGATGCATAGCCCTGGCTGTATAACTACTGCAACAAAGCAGGACCAAAACAACCTTGTTGTACAGAACCTATGAGTCGTTCTTCAACAACTGAAAATCACTGACTAATGGCGAAACTAGCTCGGCCTTGTTGGTGTAAATAATGTTGAGGTGATGAATGCAGGCTTACACATATTGAGCTGTCTGATGAAACTGGCCATGTTGTTGTGCTTGAAGAACTTCGGAAGGATCTCCTTAGAGAAGCGTTGCTCGTCCAACACGAGGAAGCTGTTGCCCTCCTGGAAACATTAAACATGACTGCCTGAGTGCGACCACATCTATTTAATTAATATATCGATGTGACTCAAAGACTGGACACATATTATTAAAGACTCTATGCATAAAGTAAAAAGGTGAATGGCAGATACCTTATTTAGTTTTACTAACGTTTACTAGACAGCAATAGATATCAATATAGGAGAAAAACTCCCTTGCCGACACTCGATGTTTGTCTTCGGCTAATGTCACAGCTTGCTAATCGCTCCCTCTGCTGACAAAAAAAACAGCGCGAAATGCGTTTCAACCCTACCTACCTTTAAACTGAAACTTGAATAAAAAAACATGCTACATCAAGTTACATCGGAATCGTTGTCTGCTTCGTTATAGCGTTCACTACATGCCAATATTAAAAAAAGTTTTAGCATTACCTGACTCCAGCAAATAAATTCATTGGTGTTTGCATCCTCGACCAGTGTCCACAGTTTGGTGAGGAAAGCCGGGACGTTCGAGTTGTGTTTCATCTCGCAATTTCAAGGACAAAAGCACGATAATGAAAAATGCGTAGCGTAACAGCTTTCTTTCTTTCTTTCTTTCTTTTCTTCTTCTTCTTCTTCTTCTTCTTCTTCTTCTGCTTCTTCTGCTTCTGCTTCTGCTTCTTCTGATCTTTCACTCACAAGTCTAATGCTGCCCTCCATAGGCTGTGACTTAAGCTAAATGTTTACGTTATGACAGATTCTCTCTGACTATGGACGCGCATTGCATTCACAAAATAAAAAGAATAATACGTTTTCTCTTTTTACTTCCGTGCTTTACATTTAATTGTACACTGCCACTGTGAATATTAACAATAAAATACGTTAATTTGTAGGAGATTATTAGTTAAAGATTAGACTGGACAAAAACAATAAAAGAATAACATAAATTGTGAAGAGTGTGACAATTTCACTGATAATCAGCTTATTAGTAATTCTTATTGGTTAATTAGTAGTAATTAGTAATTCTTATTATTATCAATACTAATAGTACTAGTACTATTAGTATTGATCAGTGAGCCATATGATGCATGCATTTTGTGCAGATTTGTAGAGAATTATACTTGGTCTTTTTCAAACATGTACCAAAATAATGCAATCAGTTTGAATGAATGAGAAATTCTAATCTGTTGAGAAAGACAAACTAATTGTCCAGGGATTTGATCTAAATGTTATGGAAAATGCTTTTCTCATTTGAGAGTTGAGTGAAAAAGATGAGAAATGAGAAAAACTATTTGAAACATTCCTATGTCCTCGTCCTCTCCTGCCTTTTACTTTTTTATGCTTCCCTACCTTTGTGCTCTGCAGCTTTTTCTTGTCCCACTTGGCTGCTGTTCCTTTTCATTTTAGCGCTTGTCTTCTGTCTGTAAAGAGGAACAATTGTACAGAAACATTGCAAAATTGTGCCAATTTGTAATTTGTTCAAAAGTATGAGGAATTATGTTCATAATGTGCACAAGTGACAAGATGATTTTAATGTTAAACAAGTTTAGTTTTGATCATTTCACTTTGGATCTGAGAAAAGGACCATCAGTAAAACCCTAAAAATGCCCAGACTAATCTATACTCACTCCTTTTTTTTAACTGTCCTGTTCAGCAGCTGAGGCATACAGTATGAGAGGCCTGGGTGCCTTGTGGTGCCCAGAACAGATTTACACTACTCTTCCTGTTGCAGTCTTTATTGCAATTTATTAGCCAGGCCACCCCAGCGACACCCCCATAGCAAGACTGATGCTTCTTCCCCCAGACTGCAGATCCCCCAGTCAGCCCCTGCAAGGCAAGTAATAGAAGCATCTTTGGAGATTGAAGCTTGTTTAAAATTTTGATCCAGGAGAGAAAATTTTCCCAAACCCAAATTTCTGCCAAGTAGCAAATAGGAATCTCCAATTCACCCTGTCACCCAAGTTTTTTCTGCATGTAATGAGACAATTGTTACTTCCTTATAATGGATGTTACAGTAGGCTATCAATTTATTATTCTGTGCTATTAGTAGATTGCCGGCTCGTGATAAAAACCAGTTTGGTCAGGGTGTATTATGTGAGGTGTTACTTTTTTTTACGTTTCTAGCCAACACTTTAAAAATGATTTTAAGATCAGCGTTTATAAGAGATATTGGACAATAGCTAGATGGGATTTTTATTTTCCTCTGGTTATGTTATGTTTGCTCAATTAAAATTAATTAATTTTAGGAGGCTGCAACAAAGTTTCTGTAATTTCCATAACCATTCTGTAAAATAGTAGTGCAAGTATTTATATATTTATCAGATAAAAGATAAAGAAATAATGTCAAGAAAGAAAGGGATGGGCCAGAGGGACGCTACCTAACCCAAAGCGTAGACAGATCCAAAAAAAAAGGGGAAAAAAGGTGAAAAACTCCCTCACACTTTGGATGTGGGATGTGCATGATTCACACAACTCACTCAAACTGGCATGAGAAAAGTGACATCTGCCAAAAAAAAGTGCTTGCATCCCTAAAATTACATTTAAATTTTATTGTCTGACAAGATGGCTGTACAGGCAACATGTAGTTTGGCGATGTCACAGTTTCCTCCGAGCGAGAGGTTGTGTAGTGTGTAAGCCCTCATCGGAGCATCAAGCAGAACCCTGTCTTGTAGTCTGAAAAACACAACGATTCCAAGACAAAACGAGTACAAGCCTGAAGATCTGAAGTGTTGATGAAAAAAGACTTGCAGACCCCTGGGGGTCACCACTACACCTGTTTCTGGTAACACAGGGCATTAGGCCTGTAACAGATGCTCAACAATAAAAGAATGATATTAGCTTTGAAGAGTTTGACAGTTTCACTGAGAATCAACTTTTTCAGTTTGACTTCATTCAGTTTTAATCAGTGCATCATATAAAGTGATTTTTGTGCAGATTTGTAAAGAATTGTACTTCTTTTCTGGCACACATGTACCAAAATAATGCAATGTGCTTGAATTGTTTAGTGATTTGAGCTTAATGTTTTGAAAAATGCTTTGTTCATTTAATAGTTAGAAGTGTAGAAGGTCAGGATGAAATAATGAGTTGCAGGCTGTAAATCTGAGTTGTGGTTCTTATGTGTGAAATGTAACATTATCTCTTTTTTTATAATGACAGCCTAGAAACTTCAGCAGCCATCAGGTTGTATATATATGCAGCCCCCTTCCATTGTTTTTTTTTTCAATAATTAGTGGTTTGCAGATGTATGGCCAACAGAACTTTTATCTTTGTCCACAAACACTTCCTCTACAGCTTTATTGGACTTGTTAAAGCTTGTCTCCTGTGGGATAAATACTGGTTCAGGAAATATTTTCTGTTTTTCTGTGACAATGAGGCAACTGTTAATACTATAAACAAAGGATATTCTTCAGTACCCTTTATTAACAGAGTTGAAAGGCATCTCACATGATCATCAGTGCTGGGTAATTTCATTGTTTAAGCTGTTTATATTTCTGGTTTGAATAACCAAATTGCTTAAATTGTTAAATCCTAGAAATTCTGCTAGGTGTGCCCAAAAGCAGCACAGCTTCACCTGGCCCCCTTTCATTCATTCTATAAAATTTATGCTTTTTGCTGCATTCTCTTTGTGATCTAGTATATCTAAAGCCACATTAAAGATTTGATTCTGCGTGGTCTCACTTTAGGTCTCTCTGCGCCACCTTCTCTGTAGCAGATCTGTAGATCTTGTGTGTTGATATCTCGATGGTGTGTGCATTTTTAATTCACTGTTTTGAATCCTACAAAATGCAGCCATTTTTCATTCAAGGACTCAAGACAGCATTCGGTTCCATCTGCTCTCTCTGGATCCATCCAACAACTGCTTGCTTGGAAATCTTTTTATCCAACCCCTGCTGAATGACTTCAAGAAAGAGACGCTTCAAGACAATGATGCTCATCTTCCTCTTCTATTCCTAAAAGAAATGATTACATTTTTTAAGAAATAGATGCTCACAGCAATTTATGGTTCCCGTGAGTGTGGGGGTTCACTTCATATCATGATCTATAATTTTGAGTTTAGTTTTTTAGTTAGTTTAGTTTGTTATTATTTAGTGACTTTTGTCTACTCATGTCCTGACAAGTTTCCCTCCTTTTATGATTATCTGCCCTGCCCTGATGTGTCATATCTGTGCTGATTAACCCACCTGTGTCTCATTGCTTCTAGTATGTATACAGTCTCTGTGTTTCCCCTTTATCTTTGTCAGAGGGGTGTACTATGAAGTGATGGGTTAGCCAGGTATGTTAAGTCTAATGCCAAGCTTGCCTGTATTACAAAGGTGGCACTCTTTAAATCAGGCCAGATCATCGTGGTAACTTATGCTGAACCCATAACACACTCCTGGCGTCACTGCTGGTTAAAATTCAAGTGGAGTTAGGTTCCAGAATAATAAGAAGATTGCTGCAGAGGGAGAGGGTTTACAGAGACCACACATATCCACTGGCACAATGTATTCTGGAGGAGCTGGCCTGTCTTGCTAATTTCTTTTTTTTTTTACCTGTTTGCTCCAAATAGTATTGACGTTTTGAAATTTTATAATGTCATGCACATACTGTGAAAAATGAGGCAAATACATACAACTTTGGATGATGATTTAATGTTTCATTTTGATTTGCTGCCATGTCTGTTTTTGTCATGGACTCTGGTGGAGCTTCTTAGCCCCACCCTTCTGCGGCTCCTCCTGCTCACACCCCTCTTCTCATCCTCCAGTCAGTCAATGCCAGCCTTTTCCGCCAGTACTCTGTCCACACTCATTTGCACTCCCCCTGCATTGACTGTCAGTTAATCAGTGACCACACACCTGCTCCTTATAGGCTCATTCTCCCCTCAGCATTTATACCAGTCAGTTTTCCCCGGTTGTTTGCCAGATCGTTGTTGGTGCTCATGCCTGCTTTGTATCCCTCCTGTTCTCTTGTTCTGACCTGTGGGTTTTTGACCTGTGCCTGTGTACCTGGTTTGTGTTTTTGCCTGATCCCTCTATACCTCTGCCTGATCACTTTGGTTTTTGATACGGACTGTATTCCGTTCTACTGGGAAGACTCAGTAAAATTTCAGTTTTTGCCTTATTTCTGCCTCTGCCTTTTTGATTCTGCGTGTGGATTCTCTCTGACTCGTGACAGTTTTACACTACTGGTACTACAGCAAACAGAGCAAAATTTTGAGTTATTTATTATGTAATTTAAAATGCAACATAATTGATCTAATTAGAATATTTAGTATGATTACTAATCATATAATCAGTCTATTGATATACATCACGAATGATAATCACTCAAATAAATCATTTCATTGCCTCCATTGTTGGTCCATTTTAGGTGCAAGTAGAGTCATATGAGGCACCAAACGCTCCATTTTATGTGAATGCACACGGAGCCTGAAGCAGAGAGCTTGACTTAACACAGCAAGTTGACAACCACCTTCATGTTACCAGTTACCTCTGATTGGGGCTTTAGGCTATGTCCATCCCCATCATGCGAAGGAAGCCTGGCTATGTTAAGCCTCCTTTGTATTACAACCATCAGATTGTCTCTTGACATCCCTTGGCTCTGTGTTTTTCCCCCAGTTTGTTGTATTAGTTTTAGTTTTGTTATTTTGTAGTTTGTTTTTATGATCTCTTTGTCTAGCCTTTTTTCTCTCTTGTTTATGTTTGCATCAGCTTTTTATTTTTTAATAAAGCTTTTTGTTGGCACTTTATAGTCAGTGAAGTACATTTGGGTGCACTTTTGTTTCAGACGTGACACTACATGCTCAGAATCTTTTGATCCTTCATATTATCTCACTTTAGCTGATGTATCAGCTAAGCCTCACTATTTCTCTCTATTTTTAAAGCACTCAAAAACTGATAAAGCTGGAAATGGAAAATTCATTCTAATTTCTGAAGCAAACTGTTCTTTTTGTCCTCTAAAATCTATGATTCCCTTCCCTTAGAAGCCATCCTCAAGCCAGCCACCATGAGCCCCTCTTTGGCGTATAGAAAATCCATGCCAAGGAGCCTCAATAATGTTGTGTAGACACAAGGCAAACTGTAGGATCTATAAAAACGAAACTTGATGGGAAAATGTGCAGTCCTCCATGGGAACTTTGATCAGCTTTTATGCAATTGATAGCATTACATACAACACACTGTGATATCACATCATATATAATGAATGTATTTGCAAAAATGTTTAAACATGAATAAATAAACACCTGTTTGATTCTCCCTGGAGTGCACACACCAAAATCATGATTTAGGATACTGAATAAAAGTGGAGATATCTGTTAATGTAAAAGGACCTCTCAAATATTTCCTGTAATTATTAAACAATATTTGAATATTATTAAATTTATTCTCATAAATAATAAGTTTGACAGAAGTTGTGCACTGTTGGGAACAGACTTAAGGCTAGAGCTGCATACACAGCTAATAATGGCTAGCTTCTATGGATGATTATGTAGAAATCCTACATTAATCATCCATCCTACATCCTACATTAATCATAGAAATCCTACTGCAGAGTATAACTCATTCACTAATCTTACAGGCGACAGTGGCTAGCCTTTTAAACGATGGCTCATCAGCCCTTTCCCCAACCAACAGAGCACATAGGAACTAAATCACAATGTGCAACACAGCCAGGCACTGTCATGGAGTAGACCATTGGCTCCTTTCAGGCAGGTTTCGCTGCCTCATGCTGCAGGAGGAAAATAGTCCTAGAAGCCTAAAAAAGATGTGCCAGATAGTGAGAGTATGAGCTGTGCTACACATTCTGGCACAGCTGACAAATACACCACACCAACTGATGCTAATGTTAGCCCCAACCTCTGTCCCCAGGCATTTGAATCAAATGCTGCTGCCATGCACTGGTGTCTGGATGCGATGCATTGCTTACAAAAACATGAGGTATGGGAAGACACTATTAATTCACCAGCTGTTTCAGCATGCAGTCAGACAACGCAATTTTACTCTCACACAACTTTGTGGCAACCTATGAGTGAGTAAATCGTATACCTCTGTGTGTGCAGTAATGCATGAGTGAGAAAACAGTTGATGCTGGATGGCTGAGATGCATCAGGATCCGGCACTGGAGACACTGGATGCACTCAGCACCACTGACCCCACTGGTGTATCCAGTGTTAACAAGACACAGAAATATTATTTTCATCTCGATTAAGTCACAGTATTTTTGTGAATGATGTTTAATTTTTTTGTGCATACGTTTTTAAACACAACTTGAATAGATTTGGTTTACTCATTTTAAACAAATGATTACAAATTATGTACTAGAGTCATCTGGTGGGTCTGGCACATCAGTGTCCCTCTCTGCCTCTCTGTCACCATGCCACTCAGGAAGGATTCCCAGAGGATTCCCAGACCAGTTTCTCATCAGGGGTTGTGAGCTCCAGTGCTCCCTTTCCCATATCTGTGGCATAAACAGTGTGAACAGCAATGCATTTTTTGGCCTCCACTCTAATATCAGACCAATCAATCAATCAATCCAGCTCATGCGGGGGTGGGGGCATCCCATCCCTGTGCGTCGAGCTGACCAGTTGAACCAGTTCTTTCCAGCGCTGGCGGTCTTGTGCCAGCTGTTCTGCGTCCTCAACATTGACTGTATAAAACACTGGACAAACCCTCTGTGACGTCACCCATTGGTTTCTGCCGGAGCAAAAGTGAAGCCTC
>JAQMCX010000421.1:0-11852 GCA_029814765.1 Acanthurus leucopareius | reverse complement strand
AGCAGCGAGCCACCCTCTCCCTCCCCCCATATATACTACACTAATTGGTAGCAATCCGTCACACGACGTGACGTGACGTGAGGCCGGAGACCTCTGCATTTGCTGCATTTTACATCTGGGTTACACATATGTGGGTGGGACCCATGCACCAGTCGCGCTTGGTCCCGCCACCATGGATAGCTAGCCCATGGTGGCCCCGTTGGGGTCTATTCCCTCCTGCCAGCTGTCTTTCCATGCTGTCGCAAGGTCTTTCCTTTGTTATCAGCTGCCCTTTCACAACAGTCACTGGTTCACCAGATGATCAGAGTACATATGTCAGAGTGAGAGAAGCCTATTTTATACATCTTGTGTTGAGTGTTGTGTGTTCTGTGAAGTACTTTGAATTGGATAAATTGTAGAATGGTGTTTTTTGTCATCTTGAATGTGTTTTTTCAAATCTGGGTCCAGAAGTTAAGGTCTAAAGACAGAGAAAAGTCTTTTTCCCATTTTGAAATTGGTAGATGTACAAAATTGGTGCTTGAGAGTAAACTATGTATCTTAGAAAGATTTTTTTTTATTTTTTGGAAAAGTTTTGTGATATGTTTGACAAAATCTGGTGGCTGTAACATCCTCTGATGCAATGGTATTCTCTTTTTAATCGTCTTTATTACACATATATATTGAAGGAAATGTCCATTTTTTATTTCAAATGTCCGGAGTAAGTTTGTATACGTAAGTAGTATGTTGTCATGGTAAAGGTGATGGAGGTGGGTAATTCCGCTCTCCTCCCATGTGCTTAAATGAAGAGATTTTTTTTTTATTCTCGAAGTCAGGGTTGTGCCAGATTAGGGAGAACATACAGGGTTCCAGTTGTGTGTCTGTAATCTCCATAGTTTTCCACCAGGCAGTCAAATTGGCAGCAATCAATGGGTTTTTGTAGCAGTTATGACATTTTAGTGTAACAGTGATAAAAGGGAGGTCAGAGAGTTTAATATTGTTGCAATCTAACTGCTCTAGTTCAATCCAAGAATACAGTTGTCATTTGGATGCAACCATTTGGTGAGGCACTGTAACTGGTTAGCTAAGTAATAATGCATGATGTTGGGAGCATCTAACCCCCTACAGATTTATTTTTCTGAAGGGTAGATACACTGATTTTAGGTTTTTTTTTTCTTAGAGTAGAGTTTTATAATAGCGAAATCTAATTTTTGGAACCATTTCTATGTTAATTTGAATGGGATCATGGAGAAGAGGTGGTTTATTTGGGGTAAGATTTTCATTTTAACAGCGGCAATACACCCCAGAAGGGATATAGGAAGGTAGTTCCAATGGCTCAGGTTGCCACAGATTTTGTCCAGAAGCAGGCTGAAGTTCAGGTAGACTAACTCCGATAGTTTGAGTGAAATATTTATGCCCAGATATTTAATGTTTCTTGTGGGGGGAGGGTAGTTGAGAAAAAGTAGTTATTAGGTTAAATACCTTCTGTAGTGATGTTTTGGGTTCATGTAGATAAAGTGAAATATCATAAGCGTATGGATTAATTTTGTGTTCTGAGATGGAGGAGCAGATACCTGTGATGTTGGTGTTCTGATGAACCACTGGTTCTAGTTGCCCGATGAGTATTGCAAACAGTAAGGGTGAGAGTGGGCATCCTTGTCTGGTTCCCCTCTGTAGAGTGAAACTGAAGTGAACCCGTTAATGGTGACTGTGGCCTTGGGTGGGTTATACAGGGCTGCTATCCACTGGATAAATGACTCCAAAGCCAAATTTGTGGAAGCCAGCGAAGAAGAAGGACCAGTGTACTTTGTCAAAAGCTTTTTCTCCATCGAGCAACAAAACAATTGCTTTTGTGTTGTTGCGCTGCAACATGCGAATCAGATTTAGAAGTCTTCTGACGTTGTTATAAGATAGCTGACCTTTAATGAATCCTGTTTTGTCACTGTGTATTGAAGGGATAAATGCCCACAGGCATACTGTCTAAGGTGCTTTGTAATTCATTAATGGTCAGAGGCCTGTCTAAGAGGTTTTTGTGTTCTGTTGTTAATTGAGGCAGGTTTAGGTTGTTAAGAAAAGCCTGAATATCTTCTGGGATTGGGTCATCTGCTGCTGAATATAAGTTTTGGTAATATGTGTAGAAGATATGATTAATTTCCTGTGGTGATTGTGTGCATCTGCCAGATGAATCCTGAAATGCTGTTATAAGGGATTTTTCCTTAATGCCTTGAAGTTAATTTGCAAGAAATTTGCCTGATTTGTTATTGTGTTAAAAATTGTTATTTCTCAGTTACTGTATTAAAAAAAACTGTTTTCTTCGATAGGATATTGTCTAGTTGTAGTTTTGCAGTTTGTAGTTGGGTCCATCAGTGGTCGCTTGAATTTACTGCGTATTCAGTTTTTCTTTCCATCAAAAGCTTTTCGATTATGATCAAAGGCATGCCTGTGGCATGGTAGTCATTTTGAGCCTTTTGCCATAAACCAAAATTGCTTATAACTGTAATGGACGTTGTCTGACATGCACCAAACCTTACATGTGTTGAGAGTGCCGGCCTGAACCCAATGTTATGTCAATACTACATCGCAGTTAAAGAGCCACCTACTGGCAGCAGTAAACTACATGTTTGACCCTTGCATGTGCTTCTTTTAGCAGATTGATCAAATTTGAAAAGATAAGCTTAAACACCTTGATGATGACATGTTGCAACTCCTGTCCATATACCTCATCTTTTTTAAATTTCACATGGAGATAAAGAGTTGCATTCTTGGGAAAGTTACATGCCAATGAGAAATTAGCACTGCACAAGAACATGACATGCAAGTACTCTGCTTTGTCTGCGGTAACTGTAGCCCCTGGTGAGAGCCCATGTAATCAAGAAAAAACATTTCTATTTTTTTCTAATTCAATCTTGTATAAATTTCCATAAACTTGTGCAACATTTTGTGTAAGTAGCATCATCTTTGTAGCACAAGTTTCTTGTGTTTACTTTGAATACAATCATTTACAAAAAAGACTACATAACAGAAGTTTGAGTTTGGTTTGTTATTTAAGTGATTTTCTACTACTTTTGTCAGCAACCTTTTCTCATGTGGTAACAGTGGTATTTTGGTTAACATTGTGCTTATCCTTCAAAAGTTTAATTGTTTAACCTGTTTAACTTGCTTCCACTTTTTTGCAGTTGCACACACTACTATTTTGTGTCTGTACACAGCTTTGCTTTTTCCCAGTGGTTGAATTGGTTGAATTAATTTCCCCTGTGTCAGTAAGTTCAAGTGAATAATGTACGCATTTTCCTGCATTCTTTTGCCTTCTGCAAAAAGCAAAACTGTCATTCTTAATATATGTCTCTCTTTTAGAATTTATCTTTATCTTCAGGATAAACAGTTGCATGGTTTGACATGGTAATTTTTCCAAAGGTGCAATAATTAATAAATTTCATCTTTCTTAAACTTAAAAAGTATCCAATTCAGGGTAATTCAGTGTCTACCAGATCAATATTAATGGTGTACAGTTGTTGGGAATAATGTACATCACACATCTATTCATAATATTCCTGAAAATCTTCTCAGCATTTTAGCTGTTCTATACTACATCTTTTTCTACATTGTGTCTACATTGGGATTCAGTGCCAAATTAATGTACAGGAGAATGTACAGACCGAGGCATGGCTATTTTGTTTTGATTTACGCACCCATACACTCACACATTGCACCTGATCTCGTCTCCCCTCACATTACTTGTGTGGTCTCAGAGCCAAGCTGTAAAAGCTCTTATTCATTTTACTTCAGACAAAGCAAGCTCTTGATATGCTTGAAAAGAGATGTATGCTAATTCTCATGTTCCTAGCAAAATTTGGTATATTAGCCTTTTAATAAATGACAAATGCAAGTCAGTGTAGCCTAGAGCATATGTGTGAGGCATTATATAGTAGTAATAACACAGCAACTGAATGCAAAACTATAACATGCTGCTCTTTGTTCATTCGTTAGGCCAAGGACCACCAACATGAGAGGCTGAAAACATGCTGGGAGAACACCTTAACAAGTTGAAAACAGACCTAACAGATAGTGTTTTAGTTTTGAAAATTTTCCACATATATATTTCCCATGCCTGTGAATATTTGTGTGTCATATTTTATATTTAATGTAATCAAAGTGTAACCGATGTAAGCTGTGCATTTCTTCACTTTACAATACTGATACTTACTGGTTGTCATTAGAACAAAAGAAGCAGTTATCAATCATTGCAAGGATTTATTTTTTAAAATAAAAATATGCAAACAACAATAAAATGTAATTACAGTCACAAACTTGCATTTCTTACTAGTCATACAAACAAAAAGGTAAAAATAAAAGCTAGTCATAGCATTAAAATTTAGGCTGGGTTCCCTCAGCAGGCGGCTCCCGACATGCCTAGAAGCTCACTGACTAAATTCTGACCTGAAAAGATAGTAGATCAGAGACATATGACTATTTATGATTAAATCTTAGTAATGATAAAAATGTAACATGAATTCATTTTATATGTCAACATGCCTGTTCAGTCGATAGCCGGTGAGCTTGAATGAGCTTGAATGGAGCTTGAGGTCTTCTTCACCTACAGGGTCTTCATATGAATGTCTCCACCCTGGCCAGACTCTCTACCACAACCATGTCCACAGCCCCTGGTTCCCCCTCTAGCTGCACTCCTGGCTGGTTGCTGCTTTTCTGGGATGTGAAAGTCACCTGAGTCCGCATTGCTGTTAGTAATTTGTAACAAGCATAAAGGGACAGTTTCAGATTATGACAAACATTGGCATGGCCTTACGTTTTTGCAGATGTCTTCCTATGCTAATTACAATTTTAAAAAAAAGACACGACCATTAGCAGGATGCCAATTATAATTGAGTATACATTACATTGAGCCACTGCAACAAAGTTTGACTTGTCAACCAAGCAAGCCAGTGATGCTATACACTGAATGACACACTGTGCAAACCCATGTTGTTTGACAAGTACAACTTGTCATTTTGTCAAAAAAATGAACAATAGCTATTGTTAGTTATAGGTAAAGCTAACTATCAATCTATGAGCTCATGTTACTAACATTAGTTTATCTCCAGTATTGCTCAGTATATTACTACTTGACGCTTGCAAAAATATTTGTTGTTTGTTCGTACTCTCAGATGTATTCACATTAGCTTGTAGTGATCTGTACAAAAAATATATCTTACCTGTGATTCAGACATTGTTGTCGTAGGAAGTAAGCTGCTACTGTTGGTTGCTTGTGCTTGCCTTGGGGAACTGTAGAGTGCACGCATGTGGCACGAGCTCCTGCCCGTTCTCATCTAGTGGATGAAATCCGATAGTCATCTGTTTTTCCATTTCTGCCTACCCCAGCTTTAACACACCACACTCTGTATTGTAAATAGTCACTTATAAGCATATTTGGGCACACAACAATCAGGGCTCAGGTGGATGCAGGGCCAGTGCGGCTGCTTTACAGTAGTTTGCTGGGGAGGGGTGGGGGGATGTTGTATCTGGTGGCTGCAAAGGCCTTCTTGGCATGTAGTCTTGGGTGCCCCTATGGCCCACGGTAGCTGATTAGTCCACCTGACCTTGTTGAGCCTGGGCAAGGGCTCTGGGCTCTGGTGATGGTTTCCCATGCATGTTTAGTGAACACTCACATACATGCTTGGCTTGACTCACCAGCTCCTGCAAGAAGACATCATAAAGAACTAACGGGACCCACCAGAGAGAGCTGATTCGTTCTTTGAACCCAACACACTGCTTTGTCCACTCAATTTATGAATGAATGAGCTTATGAGTCTCAAATTCTTTCTTCCCTCATATGTTTTTTTTAATTAAATGGATTACATAGTTAAATGGTTCCCTTCCGTTAATTTTCTGTGCAGTGACGTTATCTGATCAGAACGTCTGCACATGCTATATAAACATTTTTTTGAAACTGACCAGATTGTCTATACCATTGCTGTGCCTGCATTCCAGTCTAGCACATTGTGCTCTGTGCAGCTTGACATAGATTCTGTCAAAAGGGAGCTTATTCTCCCCAGAGCAGAGGGGAGAGCCACTTCTGGGAAACCTCTGAAACATGCCACACCCAGCTTGTGAAATCACAACCTTTGTCTATAGTACAGTCACACTGCCAGAATCCAAATTTTCCCTAACACTCTGTTCTTTTGTAGGTATACAGTACATATGTGTGTGTGTGTGTGTGTGTGTGTGTGTGTGTGTGTGTGTACACACACAATGTAATTATATTTAACTGTACTATAAATACCACCACACCATGAGAGGGTTTCATGCTTGTCTCAAAGATTAAGCCATGCAAGTCTAAGTACACACGGGCGGTACAGTGAAACTGCGAATGGCTCATTAAGGAAGCCCATTTTTACAATTCAGAATATCACAGGCTGCAAAAGCAGGAGCATCCCTATAATGCCACACTGCTAAATGAGCTTAACTCATTTCATACTCACTTATATCTTTTAACAGAGTCTGCTTGACAAGGTCCTCTACCTCCAAGAGGAGCTGAATGTGAAAATGAGTAAAACTGTTGGGTCTGATTAAATTACCGGTCATGCACTAAAACATGTGACAATCAGCTAACTAATGTTATTACAGACCCATGTTCTCACCTATCTTCAAGTTAGGAAATCTGTGAATGTTCTCATTCATCCAGGTCATGGTTATTCATCAGACATGATGAGCATGAACTGATGAAGCCACTTTGATAGGAGGCGAAACGTCTTCACAGACATATTACTAAGTCCAGTTGCCTTCGATTTATTTGCCCTGAATATTCAAGTTAGGAAGTATACAAAGTTTGCAGTGGGTTGGTTGTCCTCCCTAAATTTTTGAGTTAGCAGCTGACACTGATTGCAGGCCATACAGCCATGAAGATAAGAACTTGAACACATTCACAACTATGTTAAAATATTTTTAGTACGCTGTCTCCGTGTTAACGAAATACACCTTTTGTAAGTTTGATAAAGTGAGAGGGACACAGAGACACACTCACACACATGCAAACCTTGTACAGGCACTTCTGTCCTCCCATGGTGCAGCCAGCCATGGTTCTCCACTTTTTAATCTGTGAGACCAAGGATTCATAAACCACTTGGCACGGTATTCCAAAGTACCTGCATGAGAAGAACAAGCACAGTAACAGACTGTACTTCTGATCCATGGTAATACTATAGTTTGCTTAAAAAATCTTCAGTAAGCATTGTGAATGCAGTGGTGGCATCCAGAGGACATAACTTGTGAGTGCTGTGCTGTACAATATGACAGTTTTTTCATGGCCTTATTATGGAGCCTTTGAAATTCCTACTCTATATAACAGCTTACAGTTGTATCGTATGTAAAATTATTTATTTTATCAAATTTTTTGTATTTCATTTTATTTGACTCAGTGAATAAAATAAAGATAAAAAGTAAGGAAAGTATTGACAACTGTATTATTTCATCTTTTTAAGGAGTTTTGTCTTTTTTAATTTTACTCTTCCTTATAGAGGTACAAAAAAAAAAGATGATTTGGATGAAGAGGCATACACTGCTTTTTGACAAGAATTAATATGTAAATAGAAGAACATAATATAGTGTCATCTAATGAAATAGCGAATTCAACCTTAGTGAATATAAAAAGGTTCTGTTGATGTAGAGAGAGTGTCAGAGAAAATTGATTTCATCTTAATTAGGTCAACAATGTCATTTAATATCGTTTCATGTTTTTGTTTTTTATTCCTGATAGTTTTCTAGAAACTAATACAGTGTACTGTAACATGAATTGTAGGCATGAAGAATTTCTGTTATCCATTTGTGTAGGCTGCATTTAAAACAGATTACTTACAAAGATGTAAGATGATCTTGTAAGTAACTGGTGCTTTTGGCTCATTAAATAATATTTTATGGCAATATATGAGGTCTACTGATTACCTCAAAAGCCTTTTTGAAACCACAAATTTTTCATTGTAAACTGGAAATATCAAAAATTAATGCACAGATTGCAATGATGTTTGCTGGCACATAAATATCAAAATCTAATGCAGAGATTTCATGATATTTGCTCATACATTTTAAATGGCCTCCTAGCCTCTCCTATGGTGCCACCTGCTGGATAAATTGAGTGTAAGAAAACAACATGAAACATAGATTAATCATGCTTAAATTACTGTAGGGTTTTACTCTTCTTTAATTCTTTTTTCTTACTACTTTAAAGGTGCTTGCCTTTCAAGTTATAGTGTTTACCCAATCACAACTATTGACACAATCACAAAAAAGCTATGCAAGTAGGTTATTTTAAAGTAGATTATATTAAATTTAATACAAAGGTACTAAAAGGGTTGAAACCCCAACAACACACTGTAAATTCACTCAACATTAAATAAAATTCTGAAAGTAAAATAAGCTAAGATATTTTTTGTCTTTTTATTTGATACATCAACAACAAGCATTGTGATAAAAATTAATGTGCAAAATACGCTAAAACTGTATTGGTAAAGTGAAACAATAATTACTTGTGGATTCATCACCATCAAGGAATGATGCATAGCAAAGAATTCCATTAAGATCTTTTAAACCAGAACCAACATGCATGGCATACATAAATCAAATACTTAAATTTCATAATCTTCTGTAAGTAAATTTAATTTGTAATTATCTGTGAGAGATACTTAAGGCCACCAGTCAAACATGGCTTTTAGTGTAAATCTGACTGTGTTAATCCAAAATACATGCACAAAAGAAATTAAGCATACCATTCTACTTTGCACTGTGCATGGAGAACGCCGGCACAACAAAGCTCAGAGGTGCCAAAAGCCAAAAGACCTGCAAAGAACCAAAAGATTGGATGCATTTTACTCCAAACTGCCACAGCAAAATTCAGTCTGGACTTAATACTCACACTGAAAAAAGATCAAGTGACTGAAGTTTTAAAAGGAGAAGCAAGGCAAATAATCACAAGATGATCATGTGCTTTTCTGAAAGGAAATGACCTAAATTCAATTTTTCAGTATTTCTGAGCAAGAGAGGATATTTGGTTTACAGAGACACCAGGGGAATTTATGTTTTAACAGATCCTGTACACACTAGCTCTAAAATGCCGATTACTGGAGCATTTCCAGGTCCATCAAGTTCCAGTGATACATCTTTGAAACAAAAGATAGCTACTTGATCCCAAAAATAATGAGGAAGTAACAACAAAACATTAACTCAAAATTCATGTATGTGGCATCCATTCCATCTGCTGTGCTCCCAATGAAATATAAAACTTTATATCTGTATGTTTGCTCAACAATCTTAGCAGCTCTCAACATAAGACACTAGGTCAGATTCATTTCATCTTTATGCCTTGTCAACTGGAAAAAGTGACAGAATGAGGTAAAATGTAATTCATTCCATATAAGCAGCTCTGGAAAAAATGTGGTCTTTCACTAATGGATGTGCACAGACATAAAATTAACGATTTCACATCTAAAGTATCTATATGGATATACCTTGTCACAGTGTCTTACTCTTTCTTTTAGTCTGACCTTTCAATGCAAGTATTACTATGGTTTAAACCACCAAAGTGCACTATTTGTAAGTTTAAATTATTAATTGCTCTCCTGAGGATTTAATAATATTACTTTATTTGCTACCATCCTCACATCATCTGTTACCTCTGCTACCATCTATTTATGAAAGTACTGCTGTTCTGCAGTGGGGCCCACAAACTCTGTAGGTTGCAGGTCTGAGTAATGGAATTAGATACAATAAGAGAATAGTACAATAAAACAGATCCTAAGATGGAAATCAAAAACAAGAGAGTTGCTAAAATATACAAGGAAATACTACTAGACTGCAAATGAAAATGTGTCATAAAAATGTTATATAATAATGTTTAATTATATTCAAGTGGCACGATACAACTGTGCTCCATGGGACTAGGATGTCATATCACGAGGATGCAGTGATCTTTAAAAACTGGTCTATAAATAATTGCAGTTTCTCCAAGAACATAATTCATATCAAACAAAAGAATAAAAAGGCTAAAGCTTTCTTTTTTTTGTTTTTATTTTTGACATAAAAGTGTAATAACTTCAGTTTTTCAAGAGGAAAAACTTCTCATTCTGAAATAAAGTCCAGAGTTTCGTTTGGTAGCTCAAATGGCATTAGAGGAAGTCAAAGGAAGTCAAAATCACTCCTGCAGTCAACAGGGTAGGCTTTGACTAAAGAACTCCAGCTGAGGATTGAATATTTTATTAAAACTTTCTTGATATTGCACGGGTCATGTAATATATATGAAAGCCTATATCCCAAGTCTTGACATTTAGTGAGGAATAAATGGTCACACCTCAATATATACACAGGTTACTTTCGTGCAAGTTACAGGATGTGCTTCCGGTTCTATATGTGTGTAAAATGTTCAACAAACTTCACAATAACCAAGCCTAGACATAAAGCTTAAAGAATAAATCATTGCGACAATGACAACAGCTGAATAGTTCTGTGCCTAGCTGTGCTACTCTATCTTATGCCAGGTTACACCCAGTTATGTTACCAAGTCTTTGGAGGGAAAAGATGTCCTTTCGGTATGTGGCTTTGCCAGGTCCATTAAGCTGCAGGCTTGTGATGACATCGAGCCCAATTAGCTGCAGGTTTGTGAGGCTTCCTGATAGGTTACAGGCTGGTCTGCCCCCCTGAACCCTGGGTCTCTGAAGACCCAGTTGCTCCTTTATTCCTTGATTCCTTAAATTTGCAGCTTGTGGCTAACTGGTTTGTGACTCGCTTTGCTTTTAGGTTTCAGCTGGCAGACCTTGTGTCCTGGCAGCTGGTTCTGACATAACTTAACCCTTGCTGATCCTTCCACAGGCTCTTGGAGAGAAGGAGTGCAGTGTAGCAATCTGCATTGAGCAGGACTGCTAGAGAAGTTGTCTTGGGACAAGTCCCCTGCTCTTGGGGTTTTAGGGAGAGAAAGAGCTGAAAAAGAAAGAGGATTGTGTCCTCTGCCCCGTGGATCTGCTGAGAAAAGAGAAAGGAGAGATATAGGGGCAGAAATGGGTTTCATTAAGTGAATTTCACACCTAAGTGTGAAATCTTTGGGACTCTGGGAAGTTGAGTTTACCCCTCTTTTTAAATGAGTTCCTGAGGCTCTCATCTAGGACTCAGAAGCAGGCCAGATTTCACACTGAGGTGTGTTTTGCAAGGCCTTTCTTTGTTTTACTCACATGATGAGGTCCCAACAAGAGTCCAGCTTAAACCCAATAACATTTCAATGATATGTCATAATCAGAGTGCCATGTACTGGCCACATAAAAATGACATTATACACTTTGATATACTTCTCCTACCAGGTTGATCATATCCACCTCAAATTTGAGGAGATGAGCAAAGCCTTAGTGATAATGATAAGTTGCTGCTCCTTGCCTAATACATCAAATGGTGTAACCCTGGGGGTGCAGCAGTTTAATTTTTTGCAGATAGAAAGGACATGGTTGTAACTTCCCTGTTGCTGATCTGTTCTGTCCCAAATTTCACATATTGATTATGAATTCCATTTTTAAGAAAGTGACATACTCAATGGAAGTCACAACCATTGTGTCTCTTGTTTCTACCACGAGTAAACCCTGACAATCACGATATGATTTGCATGAAATTCTCCTGCACACGCCACTCTATATGTACAAGAACGTAACACACAAGTACCTTGCATTGCTTGGAGGGCCTATTTAACACTGCTTGCAGTTTTAATTAGGGCCAGAGCACGAGGTTGAGAGGACCCTATTAATATTCCTCAGTTTATTATTATTTTTGTCTCTACCCACATCACACCTGTTTTAAAATCTCTTCACTGGCTCCCTGTTGTGTATCGTGTCCAGTTTAAAATCTTGGTGCTG